>PVIU01011011.1:0-66988 GCA_004026605.1 Ondatra zibethicus
GCCTTGCTCAACCTAGACGTAGTAGGGAGGGCCTTGGACTTTCCACAGGGCAGGGTGCATGGCCCTCTCTTAAGATTGGAGGGGGCTGGGAGGATCTGTGGAGGGAGTGGGAGGGGAGTAGGAGGAGGGGAGTGAGTGAGAATTTGGATTGGTATTTTTTAAGAATAAAATAATAACAACAATAAATAAATAAATAAAAAAAAAAGAAATGAATGAATCCCTCAGAGACACACTAGAAAACCAAAAAAAAGCAGTCAAACAGGTAATGGAAACAGTTCAAGACTTGAAAACTGAAATGGAGGCATTGAAGAAAACACAAACCAAGGGATGGCTGGATATGGAAAATCTGGGTAAATGAACAGGAACTACAGTGACAAGTATAACCAACAGAATACAAGAGATAGAAGAAAGAATCTCAGATGCTGAAGATACGATAGAGAAAATAAATTCATTGATCAAAGAAAATGACAAATCCAACAAATTCTTAACAGAAAACATCCAGGAAATCTGGGACACCATGAAAAGACCAAACCTAATAATAATAGGGGTAGAAGAAGAAGAAGAATTACAGCTCAAAGACCCAGAAAATATATTCAACAAAATTATTGAAGAAAACTTTCCCAACCTAAAGAAGGATATTCCTATGAAAGTACAAGAAGCATACAGAACACCAAATAGGCTGATTAAAAAAAATCCCCTCACCATATAATAATCAAAACACAAAATATACAGAATAAAGAAAGAATATTAAGAGCTGCAAAGGGAAAATGGCAAGTAACATATAAGGGTAAACCTATCAGAATTACATCTGACTTCTCTATGGAAACCATGAAAGCCAGAAGGTCTTGGGTAGATGTGCTGCACACACTAAGAGACCATGGATGCAAGCCCAGACTACTGTACCCAGCAAAGCTTTCTTTCACCATCGATGGGAAAAACAAGATATTCCATGATAAAAAAAATTTAAGCAATATATAGCCACAAACCCAGCCTTACAGAAAGTACTAGAAGGTAAACCACAACTAAATGAAGCAAACAACACCCATAATAACACAGACATCAAACAACCCTACACCACCTCAACTCAAAGAAGGAAGACACACAAACCATACCACCAAAAAGAAAATAACTGGAGTTAACAACCACTGGTCATTAATAGCGCTTAATATCGACAGAATCAATTCACCTATAAAAAGGCACAGGCTAAGAGAATGGATACAAAAACAGGATCTGACACTCTGCTGTTTACAAGAAACACACCTCCACCACAAAGACAGACATTATCTCAGAGTAAAGGGTTGGGAAAAGGTTTTTCAATCAAACGGCCCTAAGAAACAAGCAATTTTAGTATAGGTGGATAAACACTATGCTATCTACTGACCATAGTTAATATGTCCAGTGACAAGATGTCATGTCAGTTCTACCTGTCTCCAGCTATAGGTTTATCCCATCCATGGCTCCTGGTCCGTATCTACATCAATGTCATGTACTTCTGAGAGGACCCAGCACCACTTCTTTATTATTTATAGTAAAAGGGCAAAATAAACATCTAACCATGTGGAAATGACAGGTTGATTAAAATTGAAAGCAAAACCAGAAAACAACAGAGTAGGTCTTATTGCAAGTCAAGGTCACAGAACTTAAAGTGAGAATGATGAGCTAGCATGGTTCAAGTAAGTTAAAAGGTTGTTTAAACTAAACACTGTAGGATTCTGCCTTAAGTTATGGAATAGAAGTGGGCATTGAAAGAAATTCTAATACAATTTAGAGTTTTAAAATGTTGTGTCAATGTTAATATCTTAGATTTCATCAGGATCATATCATATTGGTGTGGGAGAATTGTCTATATTCTGTCAATTATATTTTAAATAAACACTGATTGGCTGACAGCCAGGCAGGAAGTATAGGTGGGAAAACCAGACAGGAAGTAGAGGTGGGGCAATGAGAGCAGGAGTATTCTGGGAAGAAGGAAGCTCTTTCTACAGTCCTGCCCACACCATGGAGGAAGCAAGATGTAACCTGCCCTGCTGAAAAAGGTACCGAGCCATGTGACTAACATAGATAAGGATAATGGGTTAATATAAGCTATAAGAGCTAATAAAAAGCCTGAGCTAATGGGCCAATCAGTTTTATAACTTATGTAAATCTTCTGTGTGATTCTTTGGGACCTAATGACTGTGGGACCTGGTGGGAGGACAGAAACTAACCAGGCCCTCATGTTACATCATATAAGTTACTAACATTAATGGGAGCTGTGGAAGGGGTATGTGAAAGAAAATGGTAAACAATTTGTGATTTTTATGCTAAGGTAAAAAGAGCAGGGTTCTCGTGACTTATTTAGCACTTGTAAGCTATCCATCTGAAGAGGATTTACCTCGATGCAAATCAATTCTATTAATTACAGTGGAGAGAAGAGAAAATGAAGGCACATTGAGAAATGATTTCTCATGCAATGAATAATGTAAGGTATTCAGGCCAACATCTGATAGGCCTTGAGAATGATCACAACAAAAGAATAAATGTTGACCATTTTACTGGAACAGTAGGCATGAAGCCACCCTTGTATATTTGGAAATGAAATAATTAATAATGATAGCTAACAGCTATTGAATCTCTATTGAATCTTATTTTCCAACCATATTAAACTTCCTAAATACTCAGTTTGACCTCTTGACACAGCCCAGTAGCTGCTTCATGTTGTAGAGATACAGCTGAGCTGTGATTTGTTTTAAACTTAGGCTGATTCTGCCCCAAGGCAGCATACTTGGCCACAAGGCTATGTGCATTCCATCATAGAACCTCTACCCCTTTCTATCATGCCTAATGAAGAACAACAGCACCCATGCCTGGAGAAAGGAGCTCCAGTTTGTTCTTGTAAGCAAGTTTTTTCTCTCTCTCTTTGATAAGCAGAGAATGGCCACAGCCTAAAGTTCACGGTCACCACACTCTAGCCTGTTTTGCTAGTTGTCCAGAGAACTCTGAAGGTACAGATGTGTTGGACAAGTCTGCCCACTTAAGCAACAAACTCCCTCTCCAAGACATAAACTCAACCCAGGATTAGGGTGTCATGCTGAGCTACTGAACACAAGGAGAAAAGGAAGTTCTAGCCTTTATACTGGCAATTCAACCAATTTTGTTAGAAGGAGCTTAGTATTTTTCTGTAGCAATATCACCCATAACTCTCATTTTCCCATTCCTGGGATTCAGAAAGGAATCTGTGAAGGCTTCCATGAACATACCCTATTTTGATGTCAAGTTTTAACACAAACACAACTGTCACTAATGAGGAATTCTAGGGAAAGAAATGTCAGCCTCTCGTTCCTAAAGAAATCAGCAATAAAAATGCAAAAAATAGATGAAAATTTCATATGAAAGAGCTATATCTTCACATTCCATTGCTGTTATCGGCATTGATTTTTTTTTAGCTAAACTTGGAAACTAGGACATTAATATGCTAGATAACATATTTTAATGTTTCAAAATTCGACTCCTTTTTAAACTTATAAAATAATCAGAGGGGATTTCCGGCCTGTAAAACGAGCATGAGTACTTAGCCAAAAACGATCTGAACATTCCTGATCCATCGGCCTAGACAGTCTTAAAGGTCTGGGTTCTATGAACGCAATACCTATTGGTAAAAGTCAGCCTGTAGAATTCATAAGTGCACTAAGCCAAGAGTTAATTCCCTGATATCCCCACTAGCAGATTAAGGGCATGGAGAAGGGCAGTTTTCTGATGATTGAGGGATTTTTCCCTAATAATTCCTGTCAAAGCTTGAAATAACAGTCACATGATTTCTGGTCAACATAATGAACTTATGTGAACTGCAAAAAAAACACTATAAATTAGGTCAAATTAGTGACCTAACTGAAAGCAATTTTTAAACAAACAAGTGTTTTAATGTTGATGGGTATGGATTATGCTCAGTATATTTTTTACTTTTGTAGAGATATGATACAGGAAGTACAGTGGGTCTGAATGAGCTGGACAATGATATATTTTCCTCCATGGTTAGTTAATTAGGTCTAAAGATCTCTGAGTGCTAGAGTCACTAAGGATTCAGTGTCAGACTCTGATGGGCAAGTTATTTCACATCTTCGGACATTGGTTGGTTAGCTGCAAAATGAGAGTTTATGAGTTGATAGAGTACAGTGCATAATTCAGTTATAAAAATTAACCTAAATCTGAAATTCATATTTACTTTAAACACACATTTTAACACTTATGAAAAACGCATTCTTACAGATTTATCTGTCTTGAACTTAAATTTAAATTTTTAAATTAAGTTGTTAAAATATAGCTCTACAAAATAACAATGAGAATATTTAATATTTTTAATCAATTCATCCATATCAGTAATTACTGCAAGGAAAATGAGTTGAAATATCAAGTCAAACATCGGAGGCTGTGCATGCGCCTGAGCTAGGTCCTCTGCATAGATATTATTATTGTGTAGCTTGATGTTCGTGGGGGACTGCTGACAGTGGAAGTGGAGGTGTCTCTGATTCTTTGCCTGCTCTTGGACCCTTTTCCTCTGATTGGCTTGCCTCATCCAGCCGTGACATGAGGATTTGTGTTTAGTCTTATTGTAACATACTATGCCATGCTTGGCTGGCATACCCGGGAAGTCTGCTCTTTTCTGAAGGGAAACTGGAGGGGGCAGTGGATCTTTGGGAGAGGGGAGGTTGGTGAAAAGTGGAAGGAGTGGAGGGAGAGGAAACTGCTGTCAGGATGTAATGTAGGAGAGAACAATAATTTTTTTTTAAAGAGCAAAAACCAAAAAAAGAAAAAGTTCGTGACTGCAGGACATACTGACAGCTTGTCTGTCACAGCCTGATTTTGTTAGATGTTATTAACAGAAAATACCCGTTCCCAAATTTTCCTCTTAGGTATTAATAAGTGGTTCAGGAAGCACTGCATTAAGACTCTCAAAACAAAAACTGGAGGAGTCTTTTTAGTCCATAATTTATCGTAAGAGGGTTGTACAGTTCCCCTGGGAATGCCCTTGAAATGTCAGCTTGATGCTTGAAATCCTTCTGTATGCAAAACTCTTTTTCCTTCCCTCCCCATCCACCTTCAATTCTTTCTATAATTTCCTATGCCAATTGTCTATATGCATACAAGCATGTGGCAGAAGACAGATCTTGAAATAAAAACAAATCACTCAACAGAGAATGAAAGGTGATGGGAAGTGTATTGTTTCCTATTTGCAAAAAAAAAATTTTACTAAGTCAATTTCCTCTTATTTCTCAGGACTGAGCCAAGACCTTAAAGCTATTGGTAAAAATGTAGTTTTCAGCATATTTTAGAGAAAATTCAGATTTTCTATTTGATAAGACATGCCCATGACCTGGTTTATATGTCTGGGGTTTCCTTTGCCAGGAGGAAATTCTGAAGTTGGGCCTCTGAACAGTTGAACCACAGAAGACTATGAAAAGCTCAGGAAGAATTTTTTTGTCTTTTTTTCATGTCTAATGCAAAAAATCCCTACTTGATATTATTTAACATTCAAATATTGTAACAGATGGCAGAACTATTTCCCCTCATTTGAATACTTCTGCTTTTGTATACAGGCAAACATTGAGAAAGCTCAATGTTGTATTTCAGGAGACCATGTTTACTTTCACCTAAAAGTTAACATGTGCCATTCACTAAAAGGATAATTCCAAAATGACACCAATGGAGATGCTAACACAAAGGATGGAAACCTCAACCTTAGGCAAAGAACTATAGGCAACTGGGGAATTCTAAGAGAAGGAGAAATGGTCTTTCCCAGGGAAGAGGCCCCTATGTGGTAGTCTAATGCCAAGTGGTCAGTCCTGAGATCATACACACATAGAAACTTTATAAGGACTAAGTAGATTGTATTTCAGCATTTAGGAATATAGATGTATATTTGTAACTACAATTAAAAAAAGGCCATGAAATTGAGAGAAAGCAAAAGGGGTTCATGGGAGGGTAGGGGTTTGATGGAGAAAAGGGAAGAAACATAATGATATATTTATAATTTCAAAAAATACTAAATTTTAAAAAAAGAACTAGAAAAACTGTCTCCTGAAACAAACTCTGTGTGTGTGTGTGTGTGTGTGTGTGTGTGTGTGTGTGTGTGTGTGTGTACTCCTAGGGTTCGAGTGATGCCCCCAAAGAAGACCAACAGTCCACACATGCAAGAACGAAAGTCCTTTGTTAATTCTAACAATGTAGTGGCACTTGGCAACGCCCAAAGAAGGTCACATGCTCCTTTTAAGCGAAGTTAGGGATATTCTAGAGAGGAGGGATTAATCTGCTACTGATTGGTGGAAGAGAGATTAGTATGGGGGCTGGTTGGTGGAATGTCTTAGTGGTTTGGTACCTTCCAGCAGCAAGGTAGAGAAAACTATCTTTAGTTATCAGGAGATTGGGTGTCACCTGCTGAGCAAGTAAAGGGGATTTGGGGGCCTACTGAGCCAACAGAAAAAGCCATGGGGTGCGTGCTGAGCTTGCAGAAGGCTTTGATTTTTCTGAGGACTTTCTGTTTAGCTCTGTCTTATTTTTGTGAGCCAAAACTAAGGCTTAGATTTCTGTCAGGCTACTAGGAAAGACTGGTCTGCTCCCTGCACCGCAGCTTGCTCATATACATATGTATGTACACATATATACATATATCCTATCCTGACAGTATGAACACTTGAACTCTTTTGAAGTGATAGGGAAAATAAATCTCTCTAATGAGGACCCTGATTCTATTCTTATAAGTAACAATGGATGGCCTGAAAAGTTAGGAGTCTGACAAAGTAATATATATGTTTTGTAAAACAGATTTGTCATGGGGAGATGCAACACACACACACATACACACACACCCTACTTACCCCAAATAGGGAGTCCAGATCAGATCAAAATAATGATACCACCAAAGTACATCTTGGTGAACAAATGAGTTTTATTGGGGTTACTTAAAATATGGGTAAGGAGTTACTTACAGGTCAGAAATGCCTCAAATCAGCTGCATCACCAAAGCCCACCCCAGCACTGGTGACAGCTCAGAGAAGTTGAAAGTCTGAGACACACTACAGAAGTCACAGGTAGCTAAACAGATTAAAGGGTGTTCTTTCTAGGTTGCTCTGTTGATCTAAACTTGTTCCAGGCAATTCTGTCTTTGCTTCTCTGCTTATTCCAGACAGATTGCTTGATCTCTGCTTCTTTTCAGGCTGTTTTGTGTCTGTGCTTCTTCATGGCAGCTGGATTTATCTCCGTCTTCTTTGTCCCTTGGCTTGTCTGTGAATGACTCTAATAGTCTTGTTTACCTTTAGGAGGGAGGAATCTAGTGAATCTGGTCAGTTTCAGGGATCTCCTAAAGCTTTTGAGTTGTTTATTTTGTCTTATAGAAGTTTGCTGAAAGATGGAACATTTCAGTCTTGGATGGAACTGCTTTGGAACAGCGTTATTACTCAATTATGAAGCGGAATGTGTCTTTTTGTTTGCTTGTTCAAGATGAGTTGGCTGATGCCTTGGAAAGCTCTCAAGGCAAATATACCAGCACTTCAATAGAGCAACAGGCTTCCATTCAGCATTATTTCCCGGTGTTAAGCAGAGCAAGCCACCTCCACTTAAGCCTCTCCTAATCATGTGAGACTTTGTGCTGTTGCTTGCTAATGTAGAGGATCCCGCCATTGACTGCAAGGGACTGGAAGTCATGGAACAATTGGCTTGACTGTTAAAGAGGCTGAACTGAAAATATTTTTGCATTCAAAGAAAAATTCATGTAAAAATGTTTACTCTTAATTTTTTCCCTAGTGATCTCTGTGTGTAGACAGACTTATTTTATTCTACATGTGTGGGTGTTTTGCATGCATATATCTCTGTGTGCAGTGTGTGCAGTGCCTATGGAAGCTAGAAGAAGACATCAGATCCCCTCTAACTGTAGTTAGCATTGTGAGCCACCACATGGGTTTTGTTCTGAGAATCAAACCTAGATCCTCTGGAAGAGCCACAGATTCTCTTAACCCCCAACCATCTCTCCAGTCCCAGCCTATATATATATTTTATTGTACATATTTTCCAACTTCTAATTTATTCTATAAATTAGTCTAATAAAGACAAAAACTCAATAAAGTATAAGTGAAAACCATGAATCAAGTTTCACAAAAGTTATCTCAGGCATGAAATAGAGAAAGAAACACGCACACATTTATGCACACACACACACATGCATGCATATTATACATTGTATGAATATATAAAATATATATGCACACACATACACATGCAGGTACTTAAATGTATACAAAAATACACATGCAAACATGCATACACAAGCACCACACCACACACACGTAAGAATATGAACATATGCCTCATACATACATGCACGCACACTCATAGCATACACACACACACACACACACACACACACACACACGCGCACACACATACACCATTATCTGGAGAAAATGAATGAGAAAAAAGTACAAAGCACGTCTCCAAATATGTGTTTGCAGTTCTTTCTTGATGTGAATACTTACAATATCTACTGTGCCATGGTGAAATTAAATCTTTTTTAAAGAAGAATATGTAATTTTTCCAGTTTGATGTGCGATGGATATGTAACAGAATACATTCATCAGTGAGTAGCAAAGTATTAGAAACCCCTGAAGAACTCAATTACATTTCATAGCATTGAGTCTGGAATTTGGAAGTGAGTGTGTAACTATTTCTTAGACTCAGGAGTGTTTGTTTCCATGTGTTTTTTTCCCTCTTTACTGAGAATGTAGCTGAGCAGTGGTGACTATGAGAATAATAGCAGTGTGGGAAGAGTTCTTGTGCAATTGTCAATGTAATTTGATCAGTATCAATAAACAGTTAGTCTGAAAGCTACTCACGTGAAACTGAACAACCTTTTATTCAGTGACTGTTTATCCAGTGTTTAGAGGAATCCACAAAGGAACAATTTACTCACATTAGGCGGGAGGCAGCAGCTGATAACTAAACTCAAAACCAATAGCATGAACTAGTCATAAGCTTTCTCTTAATAAAGCGTCTTTCTGGGGTTTCCGTTGTGTTAAATCTAAAAAGAAAAAAAGGAAGGGAGGAAGGAAGGAAGGAAAGAAAAAAGGTCAATCAAAAATAAAAGTTTAGATTCCCATGAAGAAGAAAACAGAAAACAATATATATCTGAGTTCAAACTGACGACTAGAAGTTGTAATCATCCTGGTCATCAGTACATGGTTTTAGATCATTTTTTATTTTGTTTTATTTTGTTTTGTTTTTCCTCTATGGTTGCCACTCCAGGATTCACATCATTCCAGCCTTTTATGTTAGAAACTGTGTTATGTTTGGCCCTATTTTCTTCTCTCTCTCTGCTTCTGACTTTCCCTGCTAACTGTTCCTCACATTTGATTTTCCTTTCTGTGTCACCTCCTAGTTCTCTGATACAACATCCATCATACTGAACTTCTTCACAAAGCTTTTTACTTCTACTGCTATCTAGATTCTCATCAGCTTTAGATGTATCTTCCAAACAGTCACTAAAGACAAATAAACAAAAAAGATGACAACGTCACAGAAGTCGTCTTTCAGTCACTGAGAAGACACATATCAAACCTCCACGCTGGCCGATATCTTTGTAACTCACCTTTCTGCATCAAACAGTTAATCAATTTAAAAGTGTTAAAGACTTGTGTGCCGTGTATTGTACCATACAGGCTAGTTCCTTAGGAATATAATGCCTTTTTTGCGATTCTAATAAACATTTTATTTTCTAATACTCACTCTAACCACCTAAAGTAAGAGTATTTTGGGTATTGCGACAGCTACCTAATTTATCTTCCAACACCCACCTATCTGATCTAGACCATGATGAGAAGATGCTTTAAAACTACTAACCTGATCATGCCATTTCCAAACTTCGAAGTCCTGTCGGGTTATCATGAATCCATGTGATATAATTCCTATCCAACTCACAAGGCCTTGCAAATCACTCTCCGCTTACAGCCAACCTCCCACTTTATTTTTCTTCCTCTCCACAGTCCTGCCACAGTGAATTCTTACTGTTTCCAGTCTTTCCTCCATCCTTTCCTTTAAATCCTACTCACCCCACAGGTCTCAATTTAATTGTAAATTTATTAGTGTGGCAGGCCCTGACCGTCTTGACTAGGTTAAATAATTCTTTCTGGAATTACCACAAGATTGTTCCATAGCATTTATCACACTGGTAATTACTTGTTTAATGTCTGTAACTTCCTCAGTGGAGCTTTTCCTAATGACAAGGGGTTGTGTGTGTGTGTCTGTGTGTGTGTGTGTGTGTGTGTGTGTGTGTGTATGTGTGTGTGTGTGTGTGCTGGAATATATATACAGTCCAGTATAACCATCTTATTGTTTGTTTCAGGTCTCCATTAGCAACTATAGAAGCCTTTGTTAATGACATTGCTGGAGTCCATCTTTCCCTCAGATCTCACATAATACCTGCAGCATATTTCCTCATTTGCACCTATTAAGCTCCATTAATGTCAGGTATCAACAGGTCTCTTGCTAGGTAACAGTTTCCTTGATATTATATGTGATGCCTTATTCATGTTTGATATTTCATAAATAATCCACAAGTATTAATTAATAAATGCATGACCATGTGTAAAACAGGAACTAGGTGAACACTTGTCACAGAAATAAACCTTTCTAATTATTGGAGGGCCATCTCAGTAGTGAAAGTATATAGACCAATGGATGGTGCCTTTGTAGACATCTCTCTCACACACATGACCCTAGCCCAAATTAACTAAAATTATTTCCAAGACCTTTGCAAAATTATTTATCAAAAATAAAACTGAATTATATGATGCATGAACTATTGAATTAGTTCTAATCTTATTTACACTGAGTATTTTTTCTTTTCCTTTTTTCTGTTTCTTTTCTTATTGAAAATATTCTTCTCTCATACAGTACATCCCAACCACAGTTCCCCCTTTCTACACTTCTCCTAGTTCACCCCTCTCCCCTGATCCACTTTCTTTTATTTCCTCTTCAGAAAAGAGCAGTCCTCCAAGAGACAACCAAACAGGACAAAACAAGATATAAGTCAAGGCATAAGCCCTCATATCAAGGCTGGACAAGGCAACCCCATAGGAGGAAAAGAGTCTCAAGAGTAGGCAAAAGAAGAAGAAATACCCACTCTCACTTTTAGGAGTCTCACAAAACCTCCAAGCTAACAGCCATAACATATAGGCAGAGGACCTAACACAGACCCTTGCATGGCCCAGTGCCTGCCATGCCAGTCCCTGTGAGTCCATGTGAGCCCTGTTTAATTGATTTGGTTGACCATATTCTCCTGGTGTCCTCCATCCCCCGAATCCTATGGGCTTTCCTCCCCCTTTTCTGCCCGGTTCCCAAATTTCCAAGGTGAAGGAAAAGATGAAAAACCTCCTGTTTACACTCTGTCCACGTAATGTCTTACTGTGGGTCTCAGTACCTGCTCCCATCAGTTTCTGGAGGAAGGCTGTCTGACGATGACTGAACAAGAACCAGGCACCAAACTATGAGTAGTATAGCAAAATGCTATTAGAAATCATTTCATTGTGTTTGTTTGTTTTGGTCTATTTTGGTTTTGCAAGTCATTTTGATTCTACTCTAGGACTCTGGACTGTTCTGGATATTCAGGCACTGTCTGGCATGGGCTTCCTCTAGTGGCATGGGCCTCAAGCAGAACCAAACATTTGTTGGCTACTCCCAGAAGCTCTGTGCCACCATTGCCCCAGCACATTTTACAGACAGAACAGGTTGCACGTGGAAGGTTTTGAATCTGGGTTGGTGTCCACATTTCTCTTTCCATATTTGCAGAGTATCTTCTCTCACCAAATAGATGAGAATGCAGGGATGAAGGCTCGAAGCACATACCAGCTTGACCCCTTGAAATTCAATGAGCTGTGCACATGTCCTCAGCAAGGGGGCTGCTCTGTTTGCAGAAAGCAACCTCTGTTCTAGCATCAGTCTTGAGTTGTTTAGGGATATACACGGAACTTCCTCAGCCAAAACTCAACAGAATGTAGCCCAGTCCCAACATGGAAAGTCTTGACTGACTATAAAAGACGGGCAGTTCAGACTCTGTATCTTCAAATTACTAGGCGTCCTCTCGAGGGTCACACTCAGAGATTCCAGGAAGGGTCCACTGCACTAGGTTTCCACACTGCTCCCCAATTACCCCACAATTCCAGTTGTCTCTCTTTATACTCTCTTCCTCTACCCTCACTACCTGATCCCTCCAGCTCAAGTCACCACTTCCCCCAAGTCCAACAGCAGAATATATTCTATCTCCCACCCCCCCCAGGGTGATCCATTCTTCTTCCACCTATAGATATCCTTTCTACAACCTCTCTGGGTCTGTGGATTGTAGCTTGATTATCATTTACTGAACAGCTAATATCTACTTATAAGTGAAACATGACATATTTATTTTTCTGAGTCTGGGATATATCACTTAGGGTGATTTTTTTCCTATTTGCCTGTAAATTTCATTATATCTTTTTAACAACTGAGTAATAGTCTATTCTGTAACTATACCACATTTTCTTTATCCTTTCTTTAGTTTAGTGACATCTATGTTGTTTCTAGTTTCTGGCTATTATAAATAAAGCTGCAATGAACATACCTGAGTATGTGTTCTTGTACAATAGAGCGTTCTTTGAGTATATACCCAAGAGTTATATAGGTTGGTCTTGAGGTAGATGGATTTCCAACTTTCTAAGGAACTGTCATACTGACTTTCATAGCGCACAAGTTTTCAGTGCCACCAGCAGTGGAAGAATGTTCTCCTTGCCACACATCCTCACCAGCATAAACCACCACTTGAATTGCTCATAGACATTCTGACAGATATAAGTTGGAATCTCAAAGTAGTTTTGGTTTCATTTCCATGATGACTAAAGATGTTGAACATTTCTTTAAGTATGTCTCAGCCATTTAAGATTCTTCTATTGAGAATTCTCTGTTTAGATCTCTATCCTACATTTAATGGATTATTTGACTTTTTGATATCTAATTTCCTGAATTCTTTATATATTGTGAATATTAGACCTTTATAGGATGTGGGACTGGTAAAAATATTTCATTAAATGTGTAGATTCCTTTTGGTTAGATGGTCATTTTTACTATGTAAATCCTACTTATCCATAAGCATGGGAGACCTTTTCATCTTCTGAAATCTTCTGAAATTTCTTTCCTCAAAGACTTGAAGTTATTATCATATATGTCTTTCACTTGCTTAGTTAGAGTTATGCCAAGATATTTTATATTATTTGAGGCTTTTGTGAAGGAAGATATTTCCCTGATTTCTTCCTCCGTCTCCTTGTCATTTGTATATATGAGGGCTATTGCTTCCTTTTAGCAAATCTTGATCCCAGCCAATTTGCCAAAAGTGTTTATCAGCTGTAGGTGTTCTAGGAGATCCCCAGGAGAATTTTTGGGGTCACTTATGTATACTATCATATCATCTGCAAATAGAGAAATTCTGACTTCATCCCTTCTAATTTGGATCTCCTTGATCTCATCTTACTGCTTTATTTAAAACTTTAAGTACTATATTGATAGATACGGAGAGAGTGGGCAAGCGTTTTCTATTTCTCATTTTAATGGAACTGATTTGAATTTCTCTCCATTTAATTTCATTGTGTCTGTAGGCTTGCTGCAAATTGCCTTCATATGTTTAGATATGTTCCTTGGTTCCCTCATCCCTTTAGTACTTTTATCATAAAGAGGGGTTAGATTTTTGTCAAATACTTTTTCAGCATCTAATAAAATGATTATGTAGGTTTTCTTTCAGTTTATTTATATGGTGGATTACACTGACAAATCTTCATATGTTTAACCATCCCTGCATTTCTGGGATGAAACCTACTTGATCGTGGTGGATGATATTTTTGATGTGCTCTTGAATTTCTTTGTAAGTATTTTATTGAGTGTTTTTGCATCAATGCTAATGAGGGAAATTGGTCTGTAGTTCTCTATTGTTTGTTGAGTCTTCATGTGGTTTGGGTATTAGGGTAACTATGGCCTCATAAAATGAATTAAGCAATGTTCCTTCTACTTCTATTTTGTAAAGTAATTTGAAGAATATTTCTGATCACTCTCCTTTGAAAGTTTGTCTAAAACCGTGTGGCCCTGGGCTTTTTGTGGTTGGGATTTCTAATGACTACTTCTACTTCACTATAGCTTTTAGGTCTATTTAAATTATTTATCTGACCTTGATTTAACTTTGGTAAGTGGTACCTATTCAGATGATTAACATTTTCTTTTAGATTTTTCCAATTTTGTTGATTGCAGGATTTTAAAATTAATTTATTACTGTTTTAAATATCAGTTTACATTCCAACCACAGTTCTCCCTCCCACCCTTCTCCCACCTCCTCCTTACCTCCTTCCCAACCTACCTCTCATCTACTCCTCCAAACGGGTAAGAGCTCCCATGGGGAGTTAACAAAGTCGGGCACGTTAAATTGGTGCAAGTCCAAGCCCCTCCTCCCCTGCATTAAAGCTGAGCATGGCTTCCTACCATAGGGAATGGTCTCCAATAAACTACCTCCTGCACCAGGGATAGATCTTGATCCTACTGCCAGGGTCCCCTCAGATAGTGCAAGCTTTACCACTGTCTCCCACATAAGAGGGCCTAGTTCTGTCCCATGGAGGTCCCAAGGTTGTTGGTCTATGGTGTAGGAGGGTCCTTCTGTATTTGGGTTGCTTTTATTGGTTAATAAAGAAACTGCCTTGGCCTTTTGATAGGGCAGGACTTAGATAGACAGGGAAAGAGAACAGAATGCTGGGAAGGGGACAGAGTCAGAGAGAGCCGCCGCCTTGAAGCTTCCAGGTCAGTCACACTGAATCTTTCCCGGTAAGCCATGACTCGTGGCGACACACAGATTATTAGAAATGGGTTAAACGAATATGTGAGAGTTAGCCAATAAGAGGCTAGAGCTAATGGGCCAGGCAGTATTTAAATGAATACAGTTTCCATGTAATTATTTCGGGTACGCATCGGGAGCCGGGCAGGACAGAACAAGGGGCCCTGCGCCGGGAACGCAGCCCGAGCCCCTCATAACTACAGGTCTAGAGTTCATAAGTTTCCACGAGCTTGGTTCAGCTGTCTTTGTAGATTTCTCCGTCATGATCTTGACCTCTCTTGCTTATATATTCCCTCCTCCCTCTCTTCAACTGGATTCCCAGAGCTTGGTTTGGTGCTTGATTGTAGATCTCTGCATCTGGTTCTGTCAGTTACTGGATGAAGGCTCTACGATAATAGTGGGGTATTGGCCGACCTGGTTACAGGGGAAGGCCAGTTCTGGCACCCTTTCCACTATTGCTAGGAGTCTTGCTGGGGTCATGTTTGTGGATTCTTGGGATTTCCCTACCACCAAATTTCTCTTTAACCCCATAGTGGCTCTCTCTACCAATCTCTTTCATTGCTCTCCCACTCCATCCTGTCCTGCCTCAACCATACCTCTTCCTCTCCTTTTACTTCATCCCCTCATTCTCTGTTTACCAGGATATCTCATATAATTCCCCTTCCTATGGCAATTCCTATGTCCCTCTTAGGATCCTCATTGCTACCAAAGTTCTCTGGAGCTATGGATTATAGTCTGGCTGTCCTTTGCTTTACATCAAATATCCACTTATGAGTGAATACACACTGTGTTTGTCTTTCTGAATCTGAGTTACCTCACTCGGGATTTTTTTTTAGTTCCATCCATTTATCTGCAAATTTCATGATGTCATTGCTTTTTACAGCTGATTAACACTCCATTGTATAAATGTACCACATTTTCTTTATCTGTTCTTCAGTTTAAGTTTATCTATGTTGTTTCCATGTTCTGGTTATTATGAATAATACTGCTATGAACATTGTTGAGCCAGTGTCCCTGCAGTATGATTGAGTACCTTGTGGGGTGATCTGCCTGCAACATCAGTCACCCCCAACCCCATTAATGGCCAGGGTTGATTTGGCTGATCTGACTGGCTAGGTGGGTGTCCTTTTCTTACCTTACCTCTTCATGTGTGTCCCTCTGGAAGCTGCACACTCGATCGAAGACAACCTTTCCTGAATAGAGAAGGACCAGTCTTCAGTCCAAGGTATATGAGTAGCTACTAGTCCCCTACTAGAACCTCCAAACAAGCTATCAAGGATTAATGGTTTTGAAACTATATCTTTACTATTTTCTGGATTTCCTCAGTGTCTGTTGTAATGTCCCATTTTCTTTTCTGGTTTTATTAATTTGAATAATATCTCTGTGTCTTTTAGTTAGTTTGGATAAGGATTTGTTTGTCTTGGTTTTCTTAAAGAATCATTTCTTTGTTTCACTGATACCTTGCATTATTTTCTGTTTCTATTTTATTGATATCAATCTTCAGTTTGATCATTTCTTGCTGTATATTCCTCTTGGGTGTGCTTTACTTCTTTTTGTTCGAGTTTTCAGGTGTGCTGCTAAGTTGCTAGTATGAGATCTCACCAATCTTTTATGTAGATATGTAGTGTCCCATAGTTTGGGTATGTTGTGTATTCATTTCCATTGAATTTTAGAAAGTCTTTAATTTCTTTTTTATTTCTGACTTCAGTAGAGGGTTGTTCAGTTTCTATGAGATTGCAAGTTTTTTTTGTTTGTTTCTGCTGTTGTGGTCCAGTTGTAATATCAGCGGTCATATGATAGAGAGTTATTTCAATTATCTATTGAGACTTGCTTTGTGTCTGAGTATGTAATCAATTTCAGTAAAAATTTTGTGAGGTGTGATAAGAAGGTATTTTCTTTTGTGCTTGGGTGGATGTTCTGTAAATATCTATTAGGTTCCTTTGATGTATAACATCAATTAGCTCCAGCCTTTCTCTTTTTAATCTTTGTCTGGATAACCTGTCCATTGGTGAGAGTGGGGTATTAAAGTCTCACACTATCAGTGTCTAAGGGTCAATCTGTGCCTTAAACACATTGTAGCAGGTTTTTTTTGTTTGTTTGATTGTTTGTTTTACAAACTGGAGTGTCCTTGTGTTTGAGGCATAAATGTTAAGAATTAAAACATCATCTAGTAAATCCACTATTTTGTAATACAGAATGTTGGTGTGGGAGGTTTTTCTGTCTATGTGTTGCTTTGATTGGTTAATGAATAAAGAAACTGGCTTGGTCTATAGCAAGGTAGAACTTAGCTAGGCGGGAAAAACTAAACTTAATTCTGGGAAAAGGAGGCAGAGGCAGAGAGAAGCCATGGAGCCACCACTGGAGACAGATGTGCTAAAACTTTGCTGGTAGGTCATGACCTCATGTTGATGCACAGATTAATGGAGATGGGTTAAATTAAGATGTAAGAGTTAACAAATAAGAAGCTAGAGCTAATAGGCCAAGCAGTGGTTTAAATAATATGGTTTCTTTGTGATTATTTCAGGAGTCTGGTTACCTGAGAAATAAACAAGTGGTCTTATTACAACAGGATGTGAATGGTTTTTTACCTTTGGCAGACAGTTGACACTTTAAAAAATAAAGACAAAAATGTAAATATGAGGAATGAATATGGATGACTATTGTTCACCAAGTGACTGTAAAATACAAGCCAATTAAATGTTAGAACTTGTACCTCTAACTTTCAATATTTTCTTAGAGAAAACATTACCAGAATTAATAACAACATTTCTTCACTCTGATATTTCCATCAGGTGGATCCGGCAACTTCTAGCCACTCCACTAGGATCTGAAGCAGCATAGCTGGTTTTAACATTTACACTCACTGGATGAGATGTTGACACACTCAGAAGTACACTTATTAAGTAGAAGAAAGCACTGGCTGTCTCCAAGTGTTGACGAGGGACTTAGAGTGAAAAAAGGTAAATGCTCTCACAATTTCAAGCTGTGCAAGAAAATAAAATGAAGTCAGCTTCTAGTGATTTTTGAAGTCTCCATTTACATTTGTTTATCTAGATAAAATTATTTTTATAAATACCAAAGGAATTGAAAGCAATTCAGATAAACTTGAATTTTGAGAGACACTCTAATGCCACAGGACGTCCCAGGGCATAAATTAGTCAGTTGTTAACATTTGGGTCTTGTGCCTACAGGCAGAGTTGATAACTTATGCAATGTATTTATCTGCTAATTTGATCATTTACTTAATGGATATGAGAGAATTTCAAAGGAGGCTGTAAAGTGGCTAGCACGTGCTTTTTCAAAATAACAAGATCTGCAATAAACATAATGTAGAACATTTAAAATGCATTCAAAGTCTTAGAAGACTAATCCATGCATGTACTTTTAAAAGTGCAATAAGGAGAGGAGTATAATTTTTTAAGTGCTGTACATAGGCGCTACCAATATACATAATATACGCCAAAGAGCTACATACCAAAGCATGAATATGCAATAAACAGTCAATACAGCCTCTTATTTGGCCTGTCTCTTATTTCTTTCACTTCATGTTTTGAGCCCACAGAGGTCCAGGTGGTTAGGTCTCGACTGAAGCAATATGAGACGGAATTTCCTTGGGATAAGTTTTAAATGGAATGAGAGAGTTTCACAAAGTATCTATGTTATACTTTTTTTCTTGGAATAAAGATATTAATTATAATATAATATTCAGTGTGCATGTTTTCATAAAATAATTCTCTGATTTAATAAACTTTTAAACTACTGTTTATAAAATGTGAAGTGAAAATACACCTGTAACAGCTTTGTGAAATTATTTTGAGCATTGAACCACTTGGAAGGTGCTGTTTGCTGGCTGACTTTTCATATGACACTGAAGCATGTAAGAATAAGAGTTAATGTTGAACTGACACTGATTACTTCAAATGCTCTGAAAATAATTAAACTTTATAAATTTTAGTTAGATAAGATTTACTCGCAGTTGTTACATCAGGATTTCTCTTGGATTAACTATTGTGTTTTGTTTTGTTGTTCTCAAGCAAAACTGTTGTAAATCTTGGATCAGATCCGGCAGTCTTTCTGTATTTAAATATAGAACAGTATTACCATGGTTCAAATGAATGGCTTCCACCCAGCTTAATTATGTTCAAGCTGCAAATATATGCATATGCTGTGCCCATGGATTTGCAAATACAAAGCAGGGGCTCCCTCTGCATAACCATCTGTGCACTGCTTTTGTCTTTTATATGTAATAATATAGATAATAAAGCCAAATTCTTTTTAAAATTAAAATTACATAACTGGAACATGAGGGTAACCACATGTAACACAGTGGTACTATTTTCTTATCACTCAGTAAATTTGAAATAATAGTAATGATGACCGTAATAAATATGCTTTTAAAAATGGAATGCATTTGTAGGCTACAATGGAAGAGTTGCATGAAACGTTAAATGCAAACATTGAGGGTGAAATATTACAGCAAAGTTACTAAACACTTGGGAAATTTTTATGTTATATTTGCCCTATGAAAAAAACAAAATGCAAAGGAATTTCGGATACATTTCAGGGGGTGCCCTAGTTACCTCACATACCTAATGCCACCTAATGGGTGACTTCTGTGAGAGAAGCAGCTAGTATCCTAGTACTGATGACAGTAGGAGATAGAAAATGGGAAAGGAGTTTTGTGGCAGGGACCTTGAGAATGAACAGTTGTAATTCTTGTCTTAGGCTAGCAGCCAGAAAAGTTCTTGGTTCTGTCTTGGTCAGAGGCCAAAAATGCCAAAAGAGGTGTTATTTCCTGGTCTGCTTTCTTACTATCATTCTTCCCATTTTACACAGTCTAACTGAGTACCATTAACTGGAAACTATTTGGGATATAGTAGACTCTAACAGGCAACTACACACCTTCTATATGGGACATTGGACTGACAGGCTCATCTTGCCATTCCTCATCCAGTTCTACCATATGTCCTATAAGAAGTTCATGTCATCATTTGCATGGTATTTCCCATGAAGTTGCCTTAAAACTGTGGCATCAAATCTGGCCTGGGTTTCTAAGCTATAATCTTGACCTGCCACTTGCAAACTCAAGGAGGCAGCATTAGTGTGTTGATGGCTTCCACACTGCCAATCTACCCTATGGATTTGAGACTTGCTGAAATCACACAATCACAGTAGACAGTCTCTCTCAAGTCTGTGTCTGTCTGACAGTCAATCTGTTGGTCTCTGTTTCAAAAACAAACAAACACAAAGATGAAAAGTAACATAGAGGATGGATTAAAGTACAGAAATTCACTTTTTCATATTTTGGAGACTCAAAAGTCCAAGATGAGGGGAGGGTTTTCTTCTCTGTTTGCAGATAGAATAGTATCTAGGAAAGAGAGAGTTTCCTGGCATTTCTTCTTCAATTGCATCAGTCATGCACATGACCATATGTAAAACTAGCCATGTCTAAAGGACTCCACCTACAGATGCACTCACAGCTTAGAGTTTCAGTAATGTAAATCATGGGTCTCCTTCCTTTAACTTACTTGATGCTCTGGTGTCTAGAGTATATGATGCCTAGTAAAGTCTTATTGAATGAATGATCCCTTTTATGAAGAAACGATGACGAAGGTTAATGAGAATAAAGAAAGGGAATCATCATTATAGTAGGAAGTATAGTAGCGGTAGGGCTCAAGTCAATAAGTAGCACAGGTCCTCTTTAAACCCAGGCAGATATCCTACTTGGTTTTTCTAGAAAACTCTGACTTACAGATTTACCTTATCATCTCCAAAATCTTCACCCCAGAATGACACCGATGCATTTGGTCATTCTAGATCACTCCTTTTCTTATTGCCATATCAACTGCTCCCTCCCCAGTGAGACCCAAAACCCCAGGCCACTTTACTTCTTCCAAGACTCTCAACTGCCTTTCGGCTTCAGTGATTGTTTTTACATTCATACGCATAGGAGCCGTCGCAATTTCCTCATGAGTTATCCAAGACCTTCTCTCCCACACTCTTCACTTAAACTTTCAATTGCTTCAGTTTTTCACAGACAATCAAAACATCTTTGTTTTTAATTTGTTTATAATTTCTGTTCATTTGATCCTGATATTTGCCTTTCATCTCTATAATGCATACACACCATGTATCACATATTTATGACACATTATCTTAAATTTTTCTTTTTAGGTTTACTTATTTTATGTATAGTGCTTTGCTTGCATGTCTGTCTGTACACCATGTGTGTTCCGGATGGTCACGACGGTCAGAAAAGGCATAAGATCCTCTGGAGTTGTAGTTACTGATATTTGTGAGCCACCATGTAAGTGCTGAGAACCAATCCCGGGTCCCGCACAAGAGCAACAAATGCCTTACCACTGAACAAATTTTCTAGCCCATGTCATATATCTTCAAAACATGTAGAGACTATTGAATTATAAAACGTATGTTAAGGAAACATCATGGGTCTCCTCCCTCTAACTTTCTTGAATCTCTGGTGTCTAGAGTTTATGATTAATAAAGTCTTACTGAATGAATAATTCTTTCTATTAAGAACAATTTACGAAGGTTGACAACAATAAAGAAAGGGAGTCATCATTACAGTAGAAAGAGTGGGAAATATTGAGGCTGTTTTTGTAATGGTAATTCCCCATCCTTTGCTTTTCAATAATTGACAGAAGGGTTCCTTGAACCCAAGGGAAAGGTGAGATAGGAAAGCCACAACATTCCATTCTGTCCTGCAGATGGATTTATGCAAAGGAACCTTAAGAATTCTGATAGAGTGAATTTTGTGGTCAATTTATCTTTTCATGGTTTCTAAAGTGCACTGTGTAAACTTGGTTCCTGACAGGGACCAGCACAGCTAACTCATGCCTCTGTTTCTGAATAATGTGCTGCTTCTCCTTGGCATTACTTAACTTCCTTGGGACTCAGTTTCAATGCCAGAGATCGGACTGGATTATTTCTAAAATCTCTTTGAGCTCTGAATTTCTATTCTGGTCTGATAAGGTTTAAATATTTAAAACCTTTAAGACTTATTTTTGCTGTAAAATATAAAATTACTGCGTAGCACTTCTTTCTCTCACAAACACAAAAAAACCCAAAGGCAAAAAGTCTTTGTCAGCATTTGAAGATGCTTAGATATAAACTTTTAATCCAATCTCTGCCAAAATGTTAATTACTTAGTTATTTCAGTCTTCTTATAGATTATGCAATATTACTCATTATTTTAGTGGAACTATTAATGAATAAAAGAAACTGTCTTAATAATTGCAATATTTTTGCCTAAGTTATTCCTCTGAAGTTGAATGATACAGTAAGTTATATATGGAAGCAAAGCACTTTTAATGCAGGTACATAGGATTTATTAGCATTGATATTCTCAAATGAAGGATGACATTACTAGAAATACCAAAATATGGTACATTTAGGACTTCCTTTTAGATTAATAAAGCAGCATGCTACAAAAACATTACAAATGCCATACAACACACACACACACACACACTCAAACGCGTGCACGCGCACACACACACATTTCTAATCCTTAATCAAGGGTATTTTCAAGTAATATGCAATACAATATCATGATACAAAAATCTTTATATACTGTTAAAGTAAAAATAAACAAGATTGAGTAGGAAATACCACATGAAAATGATTAAATTTAGAAATTCTCAGTTAACCATTTACTATATTTCACGGTCTACCAAATGACTAAATTAGGTGATTTTAGACAAACATACTTTATCTTCATGAGTTCATGAGAAGGCTAATTGATGAATGACATGAAATGTAAGGTATGTTCTGAGAGAAGGTTGTCAAAGGAGAGAAGAAAGAGGACTCTTATGTAAAGAATGCAGTTTAGTTATGACAGGCTCACTTCCTTGCTACCTTTGCTATAAATGTTTGTAGGGCTTCCAGCTAGGTGCGTTTACTGGTCACTGTGTGAGCAGTAGGTAAACAGCATCATCTATGGAACCATGGTTTTTTGTAGTTATTGTTCAACCAAATGACAGAGGTATATTACAGACAATCAGGGAATTAAAATGTTAGGGCAGGAAATATGCTAGTCAGTCCATATGAGCACAAAAGAGCAATCACGAGAGAGCCCTCTAGGATCTAACAAAAATATTAAACTGAGTTTGTTTGATTAAAATGCTTAAGTAAGTGAAGATGTTATATTTAAATAAAATGATTTTTATTTTAGTCCCTCCATAGCCTAGGGTTCAGAGGGACCAGCTTGTGTCCAACAATGTTTACTCAAAGGAATTTGAGTGAGGTGGATTATGTGTGGAGGTGGCTGGTCACAAGTTGGAATTTACTCACCTGAATATGAGCAGGTTCTCAGCTAGAATGGGCCATCTGTGCTTTAAGAATGCTTCTGTCCCTTCTTTGAGTTGTCTTGAATGAGCTTTCATGGCAAAAAGTAAGAATAAGAAGAAAACTTGATGCTTCTCATTCTTCTGCTGCAATTTGTCACTCAGTGAGGCAATTTCCATAGACACTAACCATCCTCTGATGCCTGAGAATGACAGTCATATAATAACGAATGGCTAAGGGGAGGTGAGGAGTTGGAGCCAAGACTATAACCATCCTACAATCATATGATAATGTATGGGTTGGGGAGGTGAGGAGTTAGCCAATACAACCGCTCTATGACAGCTGTGTTTGGAGCAGAGAACTCAAACTGTAAACCATATCAATTCTCCATTTCTGACAGTGCTCCAAGCTCTACTTATTTTCCCTGTTCCACTCTAGGATTTTGAATGTTTATTTTAAATTTACATTTCACATCTATTTCTACATCTGAAGAATTTAAAAAATGTAACGTATGCTAATATATCTCAAAGAATCACTACATATATAAGATTTTCTGCTGTAAACACATTTAAGTGTGAATATCCAGACATTTAAAATAAATCTAAATAGTGTACATTATAGTACTGTAATTTTGATTCTCTTTAAGATAAACTTTTAAAATTGTAGATCTATTGATCATATTCAAGTTCAAGGATGTAAAGAAATATGTTGAAACTGGGTAGTGGTCATGCATGCCTTTAATCCCAGCACTCAGGAGGCAGAGGCAGGCTAATCATTGTGAGTTGGAGGCCAGTCGTGTCTACAGAGCTAGTTCTAAGACAGCCAGGGCTACACAGAGAAATACTGTTTCAAAAAACTTGTTTTGCGTTTGTGTGTGTGTGTGTGTGTGTGTGAGAGAGAGAGAGAGAGAGAGAGAGAGAAAGAGAGACAGAGAGAGAGAGATAAACAGAGAGAGAGAGAGAAACAGAGAGACAGAGAGAAAATTTTACTAAAATTGGTTTTAAACTATTTTCCTTTCCAAAACCTAAGTTTGGGGGTCCTTAGAGATGGTTTATGGATATAAGTGCATACTGTTCTTGCACAGGGTGTGAGTTCCGTTCCCAAAACCTACTCAGAGTGGCTTACAACTAAGCTGAGCTCCAGGGGTCTGTTGTGCTGGCCTCCTCTGGCATCTGCATTCACATGCACAAACCTACCCCTAATGCACAAACATGCTGTCTTGCTCATTGTCCTATTTGCTGTGAAGAGATGCCATGACCACCGCAACTCTTACAAAAGAAAGCCTTTAAGTGGAACTTGCCTTTAGTTTCAGAGGTTTGGTCCATTATCATCATGGTGACACATAGACAGGCATTAATAATTTCATTTTGATTCCAGTCAGAATTTAAATGAATGCTTTTAAGGAACTTACAAATTAATCCTACATTTAACAGAGGTAAACAATGGAATACAATAAGTTTTTAAAAATAAGAAAGAACAGGTTAAGGGACATTTCAGTGGCTGAAGTTGGTGTCACTTGACTTCGCCACAAGACCTTGCTCTGTAGGTCTTGTCCTAATGGATACCAAACCTTCTTACACAGGTAGAAGCTATACCATTGCAGAAGAATTGAGAAGACAGAGACACATGTGTACTTATTTAGAACTCACATACATGAAAACAGAGGTGTCATAAGCAAACAGCATATTCAATAAATATTACTGAAAGAACAGGTTTGACTTTACTTACACAAGTAAACTTAGAAATCTACCTTATAATCCACTTTAGGTGGATGAAAGACACCTCTTTAAAAAATTTAAATATGTCTTTCTGACAACCAGATAGGTTGATTCAAAACACTCAAAATTGAAGGCTGAGCTTCAAGACAAAATAATTTAAATATGTAATTATATGCACATATTGCATATAACATAGTTATGTAATATAGAGTAAAAACTAAGTAGATTAGTGAACAAATAAAGTAAGTTGTAAAGTGGTCTATATTACACATGCATGTATTTATAAACAATAAAATATAAAAAGCACAATATAATTAAGGATAAATCATATATCAATATGAATATATGAAGGAAATGAAATTATTAAATAGTCTAATTAAGAAAAACGAATGAAAGTAGAGCAGACAGGAAAAGGTAGTCAAGATTTTGTAGCACCTTCTGTCAATAGTCTTTCTTTGAAATACAGGCATGGTCAAATTGTTAAAAATTTGGTAGCATTTTCTGCTATGGTCATAGTATTGTTTCTATAGATTTCTATATTTTTGAAATTTTTTTATGGTGAAAGAGAGGTTATTAGCATGTTTATCACACAAATTGAAGACAATGTTTGTATTATAGAAAAAAACAAATGCAAGGCAAAATATTTTAATAAAAATGTATCAAAAGTGACAGCAGACATGGCAGTCTTTTTCCTCCATAAGAGTAAAATGCCCTCTTTGGTCACTTTTAAAGACACATAGGAGGAACAAAAATTTGTCTTTTTCCAATCAGAAAAAGAGGAAATTGAGTCATTTTCATTATGTGTTTGTATTTCCTAGCAAAACAAAAAATGATGTCTTTGATCAAAACTATAATAACCTGGGCAATAAATAGCTAATGGTTCAATAAATCAAACACAAAGGTTTGAAGAGACTCATGTGAAATCTGTAAATTGTCAGGTGTATATATAATGTTGTGAAATTTCAGGTAGACACTGAAAACCATTTTTGAAACTAGAATTGACATTTAAATTAAGATATTTGTCTGTTGGTGTTGCTCTGTGCAGAACATGTGTTGAGTATGCATGAAGCACTGGTTTTGATTTGTCCATGCCACAAAGAAAAAAATCAGTGTACAATATGTAAAGCATGTTAGTTTTCAGCATTTTATTCGGGATATTATTTTTTAATAATTGAAATGCCTATACCACAGTGATTTCAATTTACCAAAATAATTTCTTTTACAAGTAATTTTCACTATTCTGTCTGGTCTGATCTTAGCTAGTACCAACATTTTCTGTTAGCTGGATCTCATGCACCCCATTGCCATTTAATAGAGTGGATACCCATTTGTAAACAAAATGGTGATACATTATGATAGCCAAAGGCCAAAGCTTTACCTGGAAAGAGATTCATCATTGCTTAATGTAACACAGCTTGATGCTTGCAATATCATCAAGCATTCTGAAAGTTCCTTGCCAGAGATTGATGACCTAGACAATTACAGACACCTAATAATAGCATCAACAACTGCAGGTTAATATTTTACACAGCCAAATACTACTTTTTTTCTGTTGTTGAGATCAATCCCAAGGTTTTGGGTATGTTAGGCAAGCACTCTACACTGAGCTAAATGCCAAGGATATTACTTTTGTTCTTGTTAAATGGTGAATTGAGTTATAGCAACAGTTTGACTACATAAAATGTTAAAGAAAGATAATGTATTATTATTTCACATTACCAGTCACATGAGTCTTAGAGATTGCTTTGTTAGCAAATGTTGCATTAGGAATAATTTACTTGCAAAGCTCCAATATATTTACAAGCCACAGTCATATAAAGGGGTTTCAATACAGCATTGGGTTGGCTGTGAGACATTTGGGAAGCACCAAATCGAGACCTAGCTGAAAATACAGGATGCTGGTCAGTGTGCTTCAATGTCAAATATGGCCAAAGAGTTCATGACACATTTTATGTATGCCACTTGGTCAGAGAAGATTTTTTCTGCCTTCTTCTCCTTTCTTTTCCAGCAAACACTTTAATTCCTTCATTACTTGTATTTCTGCTACTGTAGCAAAACATCTGGCAAAAATAACTGGCAGGAGGGGATGTCTTTTGGCTCGGGTTCTTAGAGGGATTCATTATCATAATGGGGAAGCAATATGGTTTATATTGTTTATATTGATTTTCAACTTTACAGGCTCAAAAATCACCTTGAAGACAAACCTCTACACATGTGTAAGAAAGACAAGTTTCCAGATTAGGTTAACTGAGGAGGGAAGAATTTCACTAAATATGAGTGGCACCATTCCAATACCTGAGGCTCTAAGGCAGAAGAAAAAGGAGAAAATAAGCTGAATATAAGCATCCATCTCTCTCGCTTCCAGACACCAGACACAATATGACCACCTGCCTCATGCCCCTGCTGCCATGCCTTCCCCCATCAAGATAGGCTGCAGTGTTCCACTGGGGGCCTAAAGAGCCCCTTCCTTCTTTTGTCAAGTATTTTGTCTTGGTAACAGAAAAGCAATTAATAGAGAACGGCATGGCAGAATGGAAGTAGGCAGACACAGATACTCTGTAGGAAGTATCACAGAGCCTGTGATATAGGACATCAGGCAGCATGGTCAGGCAGGAAGCAGAGGGGTTAGAGTGGGAGCCAAGGGCAGGCATAACTGGCAAAGGTCCATTGCTAGTAAGCTGCTTCCCACTTTCTATGCCTTCAAGCTTCCAAAACAATAGCCTGTGGGAGACATTTCAGATTCAAAACCACAATTTTCTATTATCAATTTGATATTTTCATAAAAGCGTGTGCTTTTCCGGAGGTCGCCTCTATTTGCATTAAAAGAATTGTAATGCATCTCATTTCAATAATTTCAGTGAAATGTTAAAAGTGATGTGGTGATTATGAACCAAACATTAAGAGAAAAGCACACAGCTCTTGGAATTTCCGGAGGTATCATGGTAGGTTCATGCTCATTTCCCCGCTTCCTATTTCTTTCCTTTCTAGAAGTCTACACAAGCACATAGAATCCAAGAAAACAACTGAATAAAATATGAACCAGCAAGTGATTTGCTTATTTGAATTTCATAGGGGGCATTATTAACAAAGGCGGGCCATTGGAAGGGTTATTTCTTTACTAGTGAATTAACGATGGGAGGACAGCTAATGTAAACTATTCTGCAGACAAGCCAATAATGAATACATAGCAAAAGCTGTAAAGCTTGCCAACTCCTGATGAGACTCAGGAGAAATTCCTTAACAGATGTTTCCCCGAGCAAATATATACTTTTCTTACTTTGATTACGATGGCCTTGAGAATTCGTGATTTGATTCAACACTCAGCTTCTCTTTGGCGGCCTCATAAAAATATGATTCCTACAAAGAGTATATTCTACATTTACATTTGCCTTTCTTAAAAAAAATATCTACAATATTCATCACTCCCAGTCCCATATGGTGAATCAGTGGTCCGACTGTACTGTTTATAAAACTGTAATTCAAACCATGTCAGCATTTTATCATGAACAAAAGGAGGCAAAATCCTTCCTGCCCCCAAGACACACTTCCTTCAGTTGAGTACCCACTGACTGCAATCATGTGCTGATGCTCTGACCTTCCACTTGTCCCCTGCTAAGAATTTCTGATATCTTGCTCTTAGCTGAATGACTTGAGTCCAAACAGCTTGTAACAGACACACACATACACACACTCACACCCACGCACGCACGTACGTGTGTACACACACCCTTCTTTCTAAAGACTATGTACGAGATTGTCTCTGATAAAACTTAACCTTTCAGGTTCCTCAAGGCAACATTCTGAGCAGACAAAGGCTGCTGATTCACAACAATGGAGCAAAGTACAAAGAGAGGCAAGGATCACAATACCTGAGTTCCATCACAGTTCTTACCAACGCATCTCAGAGTATTCCTATTACTATTTCCATAAGGCAAAGTCATAACCATTTTAGTCATTTTATTCTAAAACTCTCCCATTGTCGACTTTCTTAAGTGGGTAAGATATATCAAAACATATAGTCTGGGTTGTGTGATCCGGGCAGTAGGTTTAACAATTCACCTTAGCCTCAGGTCTCCTGTGGTAGAATGTGAATGCCACTGAGGCATTCCTGCTTCTTCTGAAATGAGGGTTTCACTGGAAACCTGTGCAACACAGAGGAAGTCTCACCTAACACCTCAACCCTTGCTCACCATACCCCATTCTAGCTATTGCCATGGATCCCTTATTCTGAGGCTGTGTGGCTCAAAGGGCAGACACCTGACTTTCCATCCAAAGTTTTAAACATCCTAGACCACTTTCCTCTTTATTCTAACACAAGCTGAAAATTAACCACAATGAATTACTGTTGCAACATTAAAAATTTATCCTTTTAGTTCTATGAAGGGGAAAGACTGGGTCTCTTTTTTTAATCAAAGGCATAAAGGCATGTGCTTCATAAAACCTTCTTCAGAGCTATTAGCTACTTATAATACGTGAAAATAACTCGTCTTTGGGGCTATGATTTCAAATGCTCATGTGGCTTGTAAGTGAAAAAAAAAGACAACCTTCTGAAACTGTAACAGCTTTGGCATTAATCATAATATGATTAGTATCAGCTCACACTTCTACAACTGGCCTTGGGCTAATGTAGTCAAACATATTCTGTGGCTATCAAGATGCTCTAATTAAGTGGCCCAAAAAGAACCAAGGACAGGAAATTGGAACTGGCAGAGAAGGAAGAATTTGGCAGCCCTTTTTGCATTTCCTTGTCCTGACCTGAGAATTTGATCATACCTACTACAGAAAACTGCTGTTAGTAAAGCAAAAATTGTCTTTACAGCCAGGAGGTTCCTGGTCCCTCAGTGGCATCTCTTACCTAGCTCCATGTAAAACAATAACTGCAAGTGTATAATTAAAAGAAGATAACTGATAATGTTTGCCACTTATATTTTCATTTTTATTCATTCTAGTTTATCTTAAAGTATAAATTAACAATCTGTACACTTTATTGAGACCCTAGTGATAATT
Source organism: Ondatra zibethicus (assembly GCA_004026605.1). Taxonomy (NCBI): domain Eukaryota; kingdom Metazoa; phylum Chordata; class Mammalia; order Rodentia; family Cricetidae; genus Ondatra; species Ondatra zibethicus. The sequence goes on from PVIU01011011.1 coordinate 29,896, forward strand.
TTGACTGTATCCCTAATTTACCAGTGATAAACTAACCAGCAGGACAAATGCTCAGGATCACAATGACTTTTCATTCTCATTCTCAAACCAGACAGGTGGCAGATTCAGTAGCATGGCTTTCTGAAACCCGCATTAGTGAATGGTTACCATGGAATCTAAATATTAAGAGTGTGTCCTGGATATTCAAATCTAAGGGTTTTCCTATTACGATAAATCACACTTACTTCTTTGTGCTTCCTTTTCTAGTTCCTTGTAAAATTCTCAGTGGTCAAAAGCTACTTAGGTCAGTCACAAGATGCCTCCAGAATATGCATCTCTTGCTGTCTGGCCTGTCTCCCGCATCCTTGTTTTGCCTTACCTGCTTTTCTGAAGCTTCTCTGGGTATGTGTCCCCTCGCATTGCTCAGTCTGTGAGCCTGCTATTTCTCCTATCGCCCTCCTGGGAGCGCTGCTGGACCATGAGCCGGCTCTTGCTGTTCCGCGCCGCATCCTGCCAATCTTCAGCTGGTCCGAAAAGAGAAAAATTCTTTGTTAGAGCAATGATGCATGCTCTTTAACCAGAGCTATAGGCCACGGATTTCTTTTTTTCTTTTCCTTTCTTTCTTTTTTTTTTTTTTACTTCTGATTCCAAAGAAAACTTGTTTATGTCAATAAGGTACGAACAACGACCACCCTAAAGGTAGCCATAGAACTAGTATCCAAGAATCGGTTGTTTTTAGTGTTTGATTATACGAGATCATGTGTCTTTTCTTTTCTGATTTCATTAAAATGGTGATGACTACTCTTTGCTTCTTGGTTTATAAGATTTAAAATATGGATAAAATAGTAAACTGGGATCAGCTTATTAATCCTACCACAGAGTTATGGACTAGTAAACCTGTTTGTGTTTTGCTGTAGCCATACATAGTTAGAGTAAATAATGTTGACATGCTTAAGTGTGTTAATGTTATTTAATAGCTATATACTAGGTAGCTTTTGGGAACTAATAAAAGTCACTTATACTGATTTTGTAAATAACACTTTTAGGAATTTAAGAGTGTCTTGGTCACACATCCTTCAATTTATTTCTGTGTAAAATGTAAAGATTTCATAAACTTATATTTATCACATTTATTTACAATAACATGTACTTAATGTATGTGGGTTCTGCATTCATAACTATCTTTCATGTGGTATTTCTGGTACAAGTGAATTAGTTAAAGTAGCAAAGAAAACCCCCAGGAATAGAAATATATTTTTCAGAAATGTTCTGTTTAGCATCATGATCCTTGCTATGAAAGCACGAACTTCAAACAGGCGTTCATAAAACATAAATAGGGTCACATCATAATGCCCCACTTAAGTAAGAATGGACTACACAGTTTATCACTTTACATAGTCAACACACTGTGCCCCTTCCTTCCTAGCCTCAACTTCCAGTGACTGGCTTTCCTGTGCTCTGACCTGTTGGTAGAAACAGGTCTCCATGCAATTCTGATCCTTAATATGCAAGCCTTCTTTGCCCTAGCATACAATCTCTGGTTTCTAAAAATGCTTTCTCTCGTGTGACCTGTTTTAGGATATCAGCTTCAAGGTCACTGTCTCAGAGTCTTCACTAACTGGAACATCCTCCAACAGCTTCTGTGCTCCTTCCATGATTCTGGCAATATCTGCAGCTTTTGGAAGGCACTTGTGTGAATGAGTGTCCTTCATTCCTACTGGAGTTCGAGTATGGACCAGAGTTTACTGGTTAAAACTGACTTCTAAAAAATGGCTAATTTTGCTCATAGTCCCAGCTTTGGCAAAGGCAAGATTTATGCTCTTTCTCATACATAAAATTTGTCAAATGTAAAATGGTGATATATATATAAAACTTTGCAAAAATTACTTTTAGTAACTAAGATGCATTTAAAGTGTCTGTCACTATATATTATATATCACTTATGTGTTATAAGGGAGCAGGGTCCCTTGTTCTGGCCACCCAGCTAGCTTAACCCCTGAAATAATCACATAGAAACTGAATTCATTTAAACATTGCCTGGTGCATTATCTCTAGCCTCTTATTGGCTAACTCTCACATATTAGTTTAACTAATCTAAATTAATGTGTATCACCATTTGACTGTGGCTTACCGGCACGAGTCTAGCCAGCGTCCGTCTCGGGCAGGAGAACCATGGTGTCTGCCATATTGCTCTTCTTCCCAGCATCCAGTTAGGTCTATTCCATCTATCTAAGTTCTGCCCTATCAAAAGGCCAAGGCAGTTTCTTCATTCAACCAATTAAAGCAACATATAGTCAGAAGGACCTCCTACATTACTTATGAACAATTTAAGTAATTAGCATGTGGAAGAATGTATGGTATTTTGCTATTATTCTGACACATATTGGTAAATGAGTCAATGTCAGATAACATATATGACTATGGCTCCATAAAGTTACAACAGAATTAAAACCAAAAAAAAAAATGTATTGACCATAGTCACTGCACCATCACAGCTCAGGGCATTTTTGTGATGATTCTGGTGGTCACAAGCCCACTGAACAACTGGTTCTGTACAATTATTGAACATAGCATTCTATAGAGTAAGCAATATTTGACAATGATAAAATAAAACAATTACTAACATATACTTACCATGTTAATTTTTCTTGTATTCTAAAATATAGTCCCTAGAAAATGTTTGCTATATCATTTCGACCTCTCTCTCTCTCTAATTTGAGAAGGTATCACTCTGTGTTGGCTATATTGCCCTCATACTCCTACGCCAAAGGATTTCTGGGGCTACAGGCATGTACCATCCTGCCTCATTTACCATGTCTGTCTCCATTATTAAAATGTTTTAGTATGTGTGTGTGCTATATTTCTTGGAGCTAGAGTTACAAAACTTTATGAGCTTCCCAACATCAATGTGGGGAAACAAACTTGGATCCACAGCAAAAGCAGTATTCTGTCTTGACCATCTCCCCAGCCTCTCATTGTTGCAGAATTATGTTTAACCATGTAAAGATGTGTTGCTGTTTTCTTCTTTTAATCTTGACTAACTAAGGGACCTGGTTGATCTAATAAAAACCTAAATGGCCAATAGCAAGGGAGAAGGCATAGGCAGGACTTTTAGGCAGGGAGAGTAAGTAGGAGGAAGAATCTATACTCAAGGGAGACAGAGGGGAAGAAAGAAAAAGAGGTGGCAAAGGAGATGCCAGGGAGATTCAAGGAGCCAGCACCTAGATATGGAAGAAGCAGGAAAGAAGGACATACAGGATGAAAAACAGGTAAAAAGTCCTGAGACAGAAATGTAGATGAACAGAAACAGGTTAAATTAAGTTATAAGAGCTGCGGGACAAGCCTACACGAAAGGCCGGGCTTTCATAATTAATAAGAAATATCTGTGTCATTATTTGGGAGAGGGCTGGTGGGACAGACAAAGAGCTGGACTACACCTTCCCATGCCGCTTGTTTGCACTAAGAGATTATGTGGTGCAAACAGACATGTAGATTAATATAAGAATACTCAATGATGTTCACACCAAAAGATGCCATCTAAGAAGACACTTATCATTTGTATTGTCTATGCCAAAATACTACAGATTATAAAAAAGTATTCATTACCTGAATGCATGAATGAATGAAAAGCTTTTCCATTTATGCATATGAGAATTTCAGATTTCAGATACAAATGACAGAATGCTTTTAGTTCACACAGTCCTGTGTCTTATCTTATTGAGCATTTGGGAAGAAGAATGATGGTAAGAAAAAAGAGGGATGGGTAATTAAAAGGACTGAAGTTTGAGATCACTTTTTGCCATTCCTATATACTGTAGTTCAAGATTCAGAACAAATCAAGTATAATGTGTTGCCCATGATGGTATAAGGAAGGTATGTAATTCACTTATTTGTTAATATTTTTGTGCATCCACTACTTTCTAGACATTGTCCTAATGGTCAGGGATTTGGATGGAGCAAAGCAATATCTATCTATCTACCTACCTAATATTTCTATATTTATGTATGTATCTATCTATCAAATATTTCTATATTTATGTATATATATACATACATACATATATGCATTCAATAATAGCAATAATAGTGAGAACTAAATAGGCACATTTGGCTTGTTCCCAATTCTGAAAATTTCCTGAGTAAATGTATGGGGGTATCTTGGAAATCCTCTCTGAAAAATTCCAGACTTATTTTCTAAAGATTACTAAGGGACTCTGGACCTTTAGAGGTAACTGGTAATCTACAAGTATAGTCACGGAGAAGCTAACTAAATCAATAAAGCATCCCCAGTGCATGTTGTTGTAATATGTGCTACTCAAAATGCACATTTTATGAACAAATGTGCACAAAGAACAATGATTCTAAAACCGTTTTTTTTTTTGTTACTGTTATAGTGGCTTTTGTTGCTTTCCTCTGTTTCATTTTTATGTAAATCCAATACCCTCTCATTAACATAGTTGTTTAAATAGCAAATCAGCCTTTCCCTACTGTGCGTACTTACTCAAGTTACTAAACCCTTTTCTGTTTTTGTTTCCTTACCTGCAAAATGGGGATAATAACAGCTTTTTACTCAGGAAATCATTGAGAACGAAGTAAATCAATACCTGCAAATTGTTGGCTATAGTATTTGGCACACAGCAAGTACTTAGTAAAGGCTAATTGTGTTCTTAAGTTTATTATATGTGTCCTGATTATACCAAGAAAGGCGTTATTCCAGAAATTGATTTCTATCAGATGTACTTGGGAAATTAACACATTAAAAATGCTGAAAAGCCAATGAAGCTCACACTGGGAACTTCAACAATTAAGCCATAGGTCAACAGACTTGCTCAAATCGCCCATTTTAAGAATGGCGAGAAGGAGAAAAGCAGCAATCCATGTGACAGAGGAATGCCAAAGCCACTGCAGGGACCTGGTCTAACACAGACATCCTTGACACTATGATAAAGTGCGTTGCCACACTACGTGCCCAGTGATGGCACACACCGTCGGCATTTAAGGAGACTTCTCATAACACCAATGAGACCTCTTTCATTTTCTCCAAAAGTTTGTGAAAATAAAGATGAAACCTATAGATAGGATTGTCACAGCAAAGGTCATTAATTCCTAAGCTGGGGTTTCCATTCACAACTTAGAAAACGAATACTCTGTATCTAAATGCCATTTATGATTATTCTCTTGTCTTCTTTCCAAGACTTTTTAAATTCCTAATACTCTAATTCTCACCCCATGGAGATTCATCTCTTGCCAGGGCATGGGAAATATTTTCAAGCAATAATTAAAAAGGCTAGTAGAGACACCTGGAACATTTTTTAAAAAAAAAATAATTTCTTCTTTTTGTCTCTTTTCCTTTCATTGAATCTTTTTTCAGTTAATGAGATGGGTATCTTTAGAAGAGATAACTAGGCATAATAAAACACAGAAGAGGTTGGCTTCTGTATTTGCACCTTTGGATCAGACAACTTTGAAATAATGGAGCTTCCTCCTATGGCTTGCATAGGGTCCAGACTTTTCAGGTTGTATATGCACCCTGAACTTTCAGTTTACTCCACCATAATAAAATGAATGCCCTTAAACTTCAAAGTAAATTAATTGACATTTATATTTTCTATTTGGTTATTACTAATTTCTTCTTACATTTGAACCTATACTTTTAACATGAATCAAATAGATATCCCATTAATTAGTAGTCAAGACACTATGTCATATTAACACGTATGGTATACTGTATGGCCCAGTTTCAAAGTAAGACTCTCCTAGCTCAGGTGGCTAGGATGTTCCGTAGCATACTATTAAGGATCAGGTTGTTCTGACCTCCCAGTCAAAAGTCACAATGTATTCTCTCATTTATATTCTCATTCTCTCTTATCTCCTCTCTCTCTCCATCTCTCCCTCTCTCCCTTCCCCTTCTTCTTGTATTGGGAATTGATCCCAGAGCTTTGCATATCTTAGGCAAATACTTTACTTCAGAGCTACATCCCCAGTGCCCTCTCCCGGCGTCATGCTGCCTGAATTGCAAATATATTAATGAGTAATATGTAATTACTGACTCATGGACATTGATATAATAAAGATTTCATTAGGAAAGAAAATTGCATTATCATTAAATATAAGACTGAATGTCAAAAATCCCTTTAACTATGAGCTCAATACTATATATTTTCATGATTTAATAATATTAATAAAATGGGAATAAATGTCATTAATAGTTCTGGGGGAATCTGCATCATGAATTTAAGAGTTGTCTGAGATATGATTTATAAATACACACTATGAAATTTGAGTCAAATATCTACTGCTTATAGCTATCATTAAAAAGATATTATATGGTTGGTGTGTGCCCATGTTTGTGTGTGTGTCACTTCTTACTGTTGGACCTTGTGAAACATTGTCAACTGTCTTTGCTCAACCTGACTTCCAATGTCAATTGAGTTTTGAGTCAAGAAGATTGCTGACATTATTCACCTATCAGTCCTAGGATGCAGGATGCAAATGATTTTCCTCAGCTTAATTACACTTGAGTTTGATTTAGGAAGTAAATGTGAGACCCAAACCATTTTTTTGCCTCTTTTGTTATCATTTTTCTAATGACCACATGGAAATTTGTTGATTAATTCCTTCATTTATGAGCTATCATTTTCACTGCTTCTTTCATTTTCATAAGGAACTGTCACTGACAGTAGTGGAATTACCCTGTTATCCAGAATGCAAGTCCAGTATTTATTTTATAGGAATAGGCCCCCTACTGATCTGTCTGTGCTTGAAGAAGTCATCCCCAGGGGCTCAACTAGTCATTATCCCTTAATAAGGGCCTAAAATTTCTACTTAATCTCTTCCTTTAAAAATAATTATACTAAACTTTTACATGGAGTTCTGACCTGAAGTAAGAGGAGCAGTAGTTGCAGAAAAAAATCTTCACAGGTGGGAATTGTAGAGTGATTGTAAAACCCATTTTTTTGAAACAAGGATGATCCCAATGCCATTAAAAATGGAAAACACGTAGTCCGTAGCACACAGTTACTCATATTATCACCTTCAGTCACTTGAAATAAACTGCCTGTCGAAGGAAAAGTTTTGACAGATGAAATGACTCCTGTGATAGACCATTATGGATGGAATGAAGAATACAGAACTCTGGCTATTTCTCATTATACTAGAGAGTTTGAAAAGAAAGAAGAAAAACAGGAGGAGGGGAAGAAAGGCCCAGCTCTGAGGTTTAAATTCTCAGCTCAAGGCATGGGGAGAAGATTACAGAGCATCTATTACTATCTCCTGCAGCCAGAAAACTGGCACACAGAAAGCAGACAGAGCCAGTCCCTAGGTTTCTTAAATGACAACAGAAATTGCATGCAAACCTTGCCATGCCTCATGTGTCAAAGCTGGAACATCTCCCAAGAGAAAATGGAAAGCTGACTGAGGACATTTTGGTGCAATTCATATGAATCTAAGCATTCAACAACTCTCAAGCCCAAAGAAAACAGTTCTCGCTACAAAACAAGCCCTAATTTATCTGGAAACCCTGTAACTTCTCCTTCCAAAGAGAAGACAGCACTACTGCTGTACCCATAATCTCCACACCTGTGACAAAAGGCCAGCTGTTCTAAGGAAACAGATGCTGAGTCTAACACCGGCTATATTTTATATCAAATAAATTCATAACTTGGCTAAAATAGATGACAGAAGGCTGAAATCTTTGTGCAGCAACAAGTTCTGATATAGCTGGATGCACGGGAAAGAATTTTATATGTCAGGCCAAATATACCAATATGTGTATATCCACCAGAAATTATATACTCAAGGTGCTAACCCATGCCTCCATTATGGAATGAAATGTTGGCTTGGTGAAGTGACTGGAGTCTGGACCCTTGCAAGAAATGAAGGTGAGAGTCCTAATATTATTCAAAGGAAACAATAAAAAGAAATTTCATAGAGACAAGGATGTCACTATGTGTCCAATATGTTTGTCCTAATGTCCATGCTCACTACCAGAAAACCAAGACACTGATCGTGGGATCAGGGTTTAGTTTTGTAATAAAAATCATAGGATTTTGTACTAAAGTGAAAACAAGTAGCTAATTAATAAGAACTTAAGCATCAGTGCCTGGTTCATAAAAACAAATGCAAGGACTGAGGAGATGGCTCAGTTGGTAAGTACCTGAAACGAAAGTAAGCAATAATACTGCTATAACTTTAGTTCTTTGAGGATTTTGTATAGTCTGTTTAGATCATAAACATCCCTACCCCAATTCCTCCTAGATTGGGCCCCTACTTTCTTACCCACACAACTTTTTGTCCTTTTATTTCTGCCCATCTAGTCCAATTTCTGCTGCTCATGCATTCTTGGATTAGCCTTCCATTGGAGTGTGGGAGACTTCCCAGAATTTACAGTTTTAAAGAAAACTAAGTCATGTCCCCACAGCTAAGAGATATCATTTAGCTCTTTGGCTAGGGTTGGAACTTTGTGCCCACCCCCACCCCCTGTGTACTGGGTTTGGTCTGGCTTGAGCTTATGTAGATCTTGTACATGTTGTCACCAAGTGTCATGAGTTCATATGTGTGTCTAGCCTGCTATGTTAGAAGACACTGTTTTCTTATAGTCATCCACCATCTTTCCATCTTTAGCTCTTATACTCTTTCCATGCCCTCCTCCAAAATTATCCCTGAGCCTTGGGAGGAAAGGGTATGGTACACATGCCGAATTTGTGGATGAGTAGTCCATATTCTCTTATTCTCTGTACCTTGAGCAGTTGTGGTCAAATATTTACTGATACCACTACACATAGAAGCTTCTCTGGTGAGGCTTGAGAGATGCCCTATTCTATGGATCTAATTATAAGGCATTGGAAGACAAGCTAATCCTATGTTCATTTAGCAGAATAATAAAAGTAGGTTTTCTGATAGGATCTACAACCTGTCTATGACAATATTGCCAATGATGAGTCTTGCCTTGTGAACAGGGACTTACCCAATCAGGGAGCATTTGGTTATTCCCATAACATTGTATGCCTCCAGTGAGCATGTCTTGCTAGGTCAATCATTGATGTACCTTGCAGGGTTCAGAGCTAGAGAAGGTTGATGATTACTTTTCTTCCCCAGTACTATGCAGAGCACCTTCCCTCATGAAGAAAGTGAGTCTGATGAAGTTTATAGGTCAGTCTCAGCTTGAGATCTCCATGTTCTATAATTCAAATATGTAGCACCTTCAGCAGTAGGGTCTTAAACATCAGTTTCTTGAAGGAAAGCAACAGAATTGGCATTATTCTGTAATATTTGTGGGTCCATGGGACCTCACTAGCCAACAACTCCATAAGTACTGAAGCATCTATCTAATCCTCAGAATGAGCTCCTAATATGTCATTCTTTATGCTTTTTCATTGGAATTCTCTCAGCAGTTGATAATAAGTTATATCACCTTATGGTCCCTTACCAGCAAATAACAAGTCTGCAGACATGAGTTCAGCTCCCTACACCCTATATAAAAGTTGGATGTGGTAGTATAGATCTACAAACCCAGCATTGGGGAGATGGAGACAAGAGGATCCCTGGAGATCATTGGCCAAGCAGTTTAGCTAATTTGGTGAGACTCAGATTCAGTCAGAAACCGTCTCAAAAAATAAGGTGATTCCAAAAAATAAAATGAAGGATTACTGTAAATGGTGCATTTTGTTTCATTTGCCTGTTAACAAATACCTGTCAGTCACTTCTCAAATAATTGACACAGAAACTTAATATTAATTGTAAACATTCAGCCAATAGCTCGGGCTTATTACTAGCTAATGCTTACACCTAAATTAATACATAATTGTTATCTATGATTAGCCACATGGATCATGGCTTGTTATTTCATTTTCTACGTGTCCTGCTTGTTTGGTTGCTGGAATCTCTTGACTCCACCCTTCTCCTTCCCATCATCCTTAATTTTGTTGCCCCACCCATACTACCTGCCTGGCTACTGGCCAATCAGCATTTTATTAAAGCAATTTGAGGGACAAATCTTTACAGTGTACAAGAGAATTATTCCACAGCAGACAACACTTGATTATCAATCTGTAGCTTTCATATGTGGTACGGGAGAATTGTTTATATTCTGTCAGTCATATTTTAAATAAACGCTGATTGGCCAGGCAGAAAGTATAGGTGGGTCAACCAGACAGGAAGTACAGGTGGGGTGATAAGAACAGGAGAATTCTAGGAAGGAGGAAGCCCATTCTTCTGACTCCTGCCCCGACTACCAAAGAAGCAGGATGTGACCTGCCCCACTGAAAAGGATACGGAGCCATGTGGCTAACATAGATAAGAATAATGAGTTAATATAAGTTATAAGAGCTAATACGAAGCCTGAGCTAATGGGCCAATCAGTTTATCATTAATATAGACCTCTCTGTGTGATTTCTTTGGGGCTTAGCGGCTGTGGGAACCAAGCAGGACAGAAACCCCAACAAGCAGACCCTCATGTTACAAAATGGTACCCACATGGATAACTGCATCCACAGAAAGCCTGAGAAAGCTTGGGAAAGAATAGAGTAAAGCATGTTTTCTTGATACCAGCAATTTTTCGTGTCTGCTCTACTTGATAGAGGCGAGCAAGCACTTTCATTTAAGAGAGGTTTCCTGACTCAGCTTTAGCTGCAAAACCTTGCAGCTCTTTTAAGAGGTACTGCCATGAAACACTTAAACGGTGTTGATAAAAAGCTGACTGCATACTTTTTGGTTTTCAGCCATAGCAAGAAAAAATCTGTGCTGTTTTAAAATGCCAGCTTTCTCGGCCGTCCTGCCAGGGCAAACTCTGACGCTTTCAGGCAGGCGATCCCACTACGAAGCATTTGAATGTGGTTTGTGAGCACACTGCTGCAGCTTGCTTGCTGGCAGGGACCTTGAAATGCCATAGAGTTGTGGCAATAAACGTGGCTACAGCTGGTACCTCAGCCATGAGGCTGAAATCTCAGAAAGCTAAGAAATGGGCTGGATGTAGCCGTCAAAGCCACAGTTTTAATCCTCTCCATACTGCTTAGCAAATTAAAGACTCATTTAGTCAGAAAAAGAGAGATGTGCATTAAAGAGAGATTCAAAGACAAAGAAAACCTCTAAATGGTTTACAGTGTGTTAAAGAATATATGCAGGCTAAAGGTTAAAGTTCTTAAAGTAAAAAGAAAGAAAGAGAGTAGTTGGGTGTGGTGGTACACACCTTTAATCCCAACACTTGGGAGATAGAAGTAGATTGACCTCTGTGAGTTCAAGGTATTGTAGCACACACCTTTAATCTCATCACTGGGCAGACAAAGACAGATCTCTGTGAGTTCAAGGACAGCCTGGTCTACAGAGTGAGTTCCAGGACAAAGATACACAGAAACCCTGTCTTGAAAAGCCAAAAATTAAAAATAAAAGAAGTCGAGTTTAAAATAAAGCTGCATAAAGATGGGAAACACACAGAGAATCTGGATACTGTATGTTATTATGCTCTCTTTGAATTGTTTGAATGCTGAGGAAGGAGAAACAGCTGCTAAAAGATATTTGCTTATAAATGCTGCTGAACTAACCCAAGATAGGTATTTTGAAAATACCTTGACTTCAAAATTGAAGTCAAAAGATATGTTACTTTGGAGAAGAGATTTTGCTTTTGTTTCCACAGGAAATGAGAGGCTGTGGGTTCATTCTGATTTAAGAAAAATCAGGTTTGATCAAGGAAGACCACTTGAGAAATCTCTGGTAGGAACAGATGACCCAGATGACTGAGTTCTACATTCAGAACAGATTCAAGATGCTGCCTGAGATGATCAAGCCTCACAGGATACTCCAGTCAGGACTTGATCATAACTCTAAATTTTCTTTAGGTCCCCATAAGATTATCAGTACCCCCAACCAGCTGGAAGTAGCCTGGAATACTATGCCCACATTCCCCAAAAACGGAGTATGGATATTTTCCTTTGTTTAAAAAAAAGGGGGGAAATGTGGTGCTGGAAAATTGTCTATATTCTGTTAGTCATATTTTAAATAAACGCTGATTGGCCAAGCAGGAAGCATAGGTGGGTCAACCAGACAGGAAGTAGAGGCGGGGTGAAAAGAACAGGAGGATTCTAGGAAGGAGGAAGCCCATTCCTCTGACTCCTGCCTAGACTACCGAAGAAGCAGGATGTGACCTGCCCCGCTGAAAAGGAAACCGAGCCATGTGGCTAACATAGATAAGAATAATGCATTAATATAAGGTATAAGAGCTAATACGCAGCCTGAGCTAATGGGCTAATCAGTTTATCATTAATATAGACCTCTCTGTGTGATTTCTTTGGGGCTTAGTGGCTGTGGGAACCAAGCAGGACAGAAACCCCAACAGGCAGTCCCTCATGTTACACATATGTACATGTGAACACCCCTACACAGATATATACATCATTAATTAATTAAAACAAAATAGAGATGGATACTATGAGACTCTTGATTTGATACCTTCAGAATAACTTTTAGTCACAGAATTCCTTATGTAATATTCAGAGAAGGATGACACATCTATACCCAGCCATGAACCAATAAACTTAAAAAACAAACACTCTATTCTACTTCTTAATCTTTTTCTTATATGAGAGGGATTATAATTGATATAAGTACTAATATAATACCATAGTGCAAATGAGAACACGGGACAACTAATTGTAAGACTGGACAATCAAACTCAATTAAAGACAAAGCTGGGTTAAATGATGAAACAGAATGTGGATTACATAACATGGTGGATTCATGTTAAATTTACAGGAGATGCTAACTGCACAATGGAGGACATATTAATTTCTTAGGAAATAGTTATTTAGTGGTACAAGTCCAGGAGGCTACACAACTTATTATTACATGTTCAGTGAGCTAAAATGACAAAGTTTATGAATATTAAGAAAAAATCCTGAAAAAGGCATTGCATTGTTCTGTTTTTATTTTGTGCTGTGCTGTAAGGTCTAAATTATTTCTTACTAAAAAAAAATAGATGTTAATATAAATGTTCATCCAGCACCTTGCAAAGCACTGCTTTTACACCAAGAAGCTAAAATATGCCACCACTATGTAGTCTTGACTTTAGTGAGGATGATGGATTCCAGAGTGGGAAAGGCTAAAATGGCAACCTTTACCACAAAAACAAGGTGCTCATCATCACAATGACAGTCAGCAGGAGAACAGAGATAATCAGAATGAGTTGTCCCACGAGGATCTTTACAAATTGCTAATTAATGATGATGACTCCTGTTAGACTGAGAACTAGGGTCCTACTTTATCTGAATAAACAAAGACCTGTGTGCTATGTGGAAGGCAGATTGGCTATCACAGGGAAGGACAAGACAACTAATCTACTTCTTAGTCAAAAAGCATGTCCTGGAGAGCAAGATACCCTCAACTAAAGAATAAACCAGCTTTCCCAAGGGAAGGACCTGATGAAATCACCCAATATCTCTTGTCTGTCTTCAAAGAAGGAAGGACTATGCATCATAGGACTGAAAAGAAATCCACAGATCTTTATGAAATTACTGTGTTCTACCCAATCCATAGAGTTTTAAAGACTCCAAAAGAGTGCCTGTCTATCTGACCTTCTGGAATTCAGGGTCAGTTGATATTTAGACAAATTTCAATATCAGATTAAAAGTACATTTTACGTCCAATTAATATAATTGGAAAAATGTTACATATTGTCAAGTAGGTTGGGTACCACTCATTCTTCCATAGTCACTATAGAAATATTTGAAACACAGCATCATCTCTACTCCAATATGCATATTATATGAGAATGCCTTAATCACATCTTCATTTGAAGCTATTACTTCATTTGTATAAAATTCTAAATGTAAATTGAACATTCTGTGTCCTGCTTGGCCATCTGAACTTCTGTTTATGAGCCACTGAGCAGACAAATTACCAAGACATGGCACTTCAGCCACATGAATGGGTACTTCAGCGGAAAAGGAACTTGAAATCGTGAGAGTAAAACCACCAAGAAGCACTATTTACCTTGGAAGGTTTAAAATTCTGTCATTTTCAGACTGGAGCCATGAATCATGTTAAAGATATAAAAGGATTACTGATAATGAAAGATTTTCTTCAACCTGACAGCTATGCAGAAATTTTTTCTTAATAATGATTGCATTTAATTGCATAAAGAGTGGTAAAGTCTCTTTCATTTTATCTCCATAATGAAGCTTTGATTTGGAGGCTAATCCTGGGCCTTCTCTGCCAAGGCCAGCCTGTGAGTAACACTGAATTCAATTCCAAGTCTTAACTCTCCGTAGAGGATAAAACAAGAATAACTTTTCACATACATTACAGAGATGAAAAACGTCACCTTGGGGCATGATTTCTTTAATGTACTCTAAGGAACATATTGGTAGATTAATAGCAGCACAAAAAGAAAAACAAATTAGCCCCTGAGTAGTTTCTATAGCTAACTGCAACACCATTCAATAAAATTAAAGAATATAAAAGAAAGCCCTCATTAAAAAAAAACACTACTTTGCTAAATTTTCCAGTATACACACTTATTTGAGACTTAGCCATGGCTTCTGACGGCTTACAAGATCACTGGTTTTATGAAAATAATTAGGGAGCCTGCTCTGCTTTGTAAACCAGAATCTTGAGGTTAATTAAAATGGAATGAAGGCTATGCATGTGTGGACCACCGAGAAAGTCTGACAGTCAGGTGTGCAGAACCCTGCCATCTGCAGAGAACACAGGTGAAGAAAGCTAGTCCCATTATGTCAATAGATTTTCTATTCTGTTCACAGCATCCACACATCTTCCAAATGATTTCTATGAGTTCTTAGTATGCAAAGGATATTTTTTTTCTCCATTTTTTGAAAAAAAAAAAAAACCTTGATGCAAAAGCTTTTGAAATAGGCTCACAGACTTCATTGTTAAAAACATTAGATGCCAGGAGGGATAACTGACTTCAAAAGCTCTCTGACTCTCATGAGATGCCCAGTGTTAGCCTGCTTAACTGACTTCCATGAGATGCCCAGTGTTAGCCTGGTTAACTGACTTCCATGAGATGGCCAATTTCAGCCAGGTTACCATGCTAGATTTGACAAATCCTATACTGAAAACTCATTATTCTCAAAAGTCATTAGGGAAAGTAATGACAATACTAAAGAAAAATCAAATGTCCTACTTCTGGGAAGGAATTAGGGTCAGGAAACCTGAGTTCGGAACCAGAATCTATATATTCAAAGGAACATGACCTGGGCTAGCCTCCTGAACTTTCAAAGTTCTTACCTTAAAGTATAAAATGGATATAAAGAATAATAACTTATTGATGCTATAGTGTTTGCATAAAGACAACTTTATTAAATGAATAACATCTATAATGAAAAGCACTGGGTATAGTCTAAAATTCCACTAAATGTAATTTTTATTTATTCAGGTAAAAATACCTTCTATTATTTAAAATATGAGGTCAGTTTAGTAAAAACAAAGAGTTGTATCTTCAAAGATGCAGGACTTACAAAGTCTCTGCTAAGGAGTCCAAAATTTGCAATCATACAAAAAGAAGAATATTGCAGAAATGTTACAGATACACTAACCAATAACAAAAAATAATGTAATTCAGAGACAGTTGAGCCAATGACAAGATTTTCTGTGCCATACATACACAGATAGTCAGGACAAGCACACAACTGATAGAAGTCCAGTCTCAATGGTAAGTGGTCATTTGAAGGTTCCAGGAAACATCCAACCAAACTAAATGAATGCTCACCTGTGGCAGACTTTAAATAGGTAGCATGGCACAAACTAGAGCCAACGGAAGTATAAGAAAGATTTCTTTCAAAATAAGAGTCCTGGAGGTTTCCCACAGGAAAGGGGGAAAATGTCATTTGTCAGACTAGGAACTTAAATAAGCAGGTAAATCAATATCACAATAACTATGCATCTCTTTCTGTTCTAAAACATGCACCAAGAAAAGAAACTGAAGGTTCCTAGTGAAATTCAAGAACATTAAGTTTTAGAGTGTAGACTGGAAATACTATTACTGAGAGGGCAAAAAAAAAAAAAATCATCTCCCTTAATTCCTAGTGTAACATATCCTGAACAATAGCTAGTTAACTGTATGAAATCCACATTTGTACAGACCACGTACACCAATGCATAAACATCCACACATCTCAGATAAGAAAATTAATTTTCTATTGTTGAAACTACACTGTTCTCCTTTCTTCCACAAATTAAAGCTCAATTGGCTATTTCCAAGATTATGCACTGCCATGTCACATTAATCCCCATCTGGATAGCGCTAGCATTTCACTCTTGATTTCAGTCGTTTGAGAGAACATACTCCAAACAAAATTTCAGAAACTTAATTGAGCTCATTGTGAGGGAAGACTTAAAATAATGAATCAATCATGTTGGATGTTTTGGCAGCAAATGTCAGAATACAAAATTAACAGTGGCCTAAACCGAAGAGGTTTGCTGTTTTACTGTATAGAAGCAGGCTAGAGGCACTCCACTGTTCTGTTGGGGTCAGTCTGATTGTGCCACACTGGCCAATGTTGGGTCAGCAACATGCAGAACTTTTCCTTACATAGATGCTTATAAGATGAATGGAAAGATACAGAACACATCCTCACATAAAAGTGCCAATCAAGAAGGAATGTAGTGGGACCTGTATTTCTTTCTGTTTGCATTTGAAAGAATAAACTGCATCTTGGAAGTCTCTCTTATTTTCCCCTTTGCTTTTATCTTCTAGGAGTGAGTCGCATTCCTACTCCAGATAAATCACGACAGAAGCAGCAAGCAGACAACTAAACCCGCCCATGTTACACCCAATAGGCAATGCGTTGTCAACCAAACACAACAGCGTTTCTCTTGATAGGAGAGAAAGGATAGGCAAGTGTCTTAGGGTTTCTATTGCTGTGAAGAGACACCATGATCACGGCAACCCTTGTAAAGAAGAACATTTATGGGATGACTACATCCTCATAAGTTCAGCCTGTTCTCATCATGATGTGCAGACAGACAGTGCTGGGGCTGAGCGCCCTACATCCTGATCAGCAGGCAACAGGAAGTAAACTGAAACACTGGGTGTGGCTTGAGCATATACGTGACTTCAAAGTCGGCTTCCATGGTGCAACATTTCCTCCAACAAGGCCATATCTACTCCAACAAAGCCACAGCTCCTCAAATAGTGCTACTCTCTATGAGCTTGTGGGGCCCAATTCTATTCAAATCACCATAAGTCACAGGATCCCCCGACTAGATAAATTCATTTCTCAAATGGGACTGGCATCAGAGTAAAAAATTTGTATTTAAAAATAAAAGTAGATCTGAATAACTTTTTCTGTGAAGAGCCATGTTAAATATTTTATAAATATTTACAAGTATTTTATAAATATAAATTGGAGCCATATTATAAATGTTTAGTCATATTATAAATAAATATCGTAACCTTGTCAT
Source organism: Ondatra zibethicus (assembly GCA_004026605.1). Taxonomy (NCBI): domain Eukaryota; kingdom Metazoa; phylum Chordata; class Mammalia; order Rodentia; family Cricetidae; genus Ondatra; species Ondatra zibethicus. The sequence continues at coordinate 47,287 of PVIU01011011.1, forward strand.
ATATTTTTCCATGTTAATTTTACAACCATTCAAATGTGTAGTTATTTTTCAATCGCAGGGTATACAAAAGCTGGGTATAGGTCAAACTAATCCTTATGTGATTGGGTAGGAGGTTTAATAGGCTTCAGTGTCTTCCATTCAGTTAGAACTCAGGTAGATGACAGAAGAGAGTCCTCAGAAAAATATAATCTAAGGGTGTGTCCCTCAAAAGCAATCTCTAAATATGTGACTGCCTTCCTTCTCACACAGTGACTATTCCAAAAAGTTTTATTTTTGAAAGCTTTAGTGTATAAATTGGTGAGAGTGTTGATGATCAACAAGATCTATAGTTGTCTAGGAGATCAACCTCAAGGTCTAATGTAGGACATAATTTTGATTAGATTAACTGATGTGGGAGGAGCCGCCAGTTCCTGAGTTTGGGTCCAAGACTCCATAAAAGTCGAAATTTAATTGAGCACCGGAACCCTTCTCTGTCAGCTTCCTGATAGTGGAAGCAAGGTGCTGCTTACTGGCTTGTTCTTTATGGTTTGCTCAGCCTCCATTTTCAAATAGAACCCAGGACCATCTTCTTAGGGATGGCACCACCCATGATGAGCTGGGCTCTCCTCCATTAACCACTAATTAAGAAAATGTCCTACAGACTTGTCTGCTTAGAGCCTGATCTTATGGAGGCATTTTCTTATTGACGTTTCCTCCTTTCAGATGACTGTAGCTGTGTCGGGTTGACATAAAACTAGCCAGCACAGTAGCCAAAACAATGTTTCAGTGCTACTCTCAGCGATATTATCCACCAATAGAGTCAAAACAAGTTGAAAATACTAGAAAATAGCCAGCACTCAGAAAGCAGATGCAGGTTGGTCTTTGTGAGTCTGAGGCCAGCCTATTCTACATAGGGAGTTCCAGACCAGCCAGAGCTACAGAGTGAGAACTTGTCTCAAGACAATATTTTTAAAGTAATTTAATACATCTAAAGTATAGGGCAGCAAAACCCAGAAACACAGTAGACTGCAGAATGCATTTACCCTCCTAGCAGCATGGCTGATAAGCAGGGTTTTTTTTAGCTTGTCTCTGTTCACTATCACAGAATATCAGACTGTGATATTCAATAGCTAGTCCAGGCAATGCTCAAAATACAAAATTCAAAGCACTGTGAGCACATACTGCTTCATAGCATCATAATGTAGAAAACTTTCATATAGAACCACTGTGAAGTTAGGAAACATCTGTATGAATGTCCTAAGATCCTGAAGTAATTGCTAGTCTTGAGTAACACATTCTGAAATTCTGGTGAAGATCCTTCATCAAAAACCAAACTAACTAAAAATCCCAATAAAAGTCAGGCGCAGGAACATGATATAGCTGTAGCTTCAGCTGTTCGGGAGACTGAGACACAAGATTGCTTGAACTCAAGACTTCAATCAGCCTAGACAAGAGAGCAAGATTCCTCATCTCGATGAAACAGACAGATATACCTCAACAACTCCATCCCAAAATAAGCTTTGGATGCATAGTTAACAAAGTTGCCATCAAAGAGAAGGCATGCATATGTTAAATAATAGAATTCAAGGCTATGTTTTATAAAGAGATTAAATCTCATTCTTAATACCAGAGATTATCATTGTTATCAATGACATTTCAGGCCTTTCAAAGGAAATATTAAGAATCAGTACGGAAAATAGATACTCTCTTGCAAAAACAAAGAATGGATCAATCTGACTGGGGTCGGACTTATTTGTTTGAAGCTGATTCTGAAAGTCTTTTCTAATTTTGACCACTCCCTGCTTGTTTCCTAGAGATGTCCTCAGTCTGTTTCCCAGGGCCATCAGAGGGTGTTTGGGTTGCTTCTTATTTTCTTCTTCGTGGTCACTAAAAAAGCACACCAAGAAGCCCTTCTAAACAAAACAGAACCACAAAAACATAATCACCAAGGCACTGCCACAGAAGAATAAAAAACTGTCCTTTAGAAAACTGAAATCACATTTGGGAACTGAGTGTTTCCATCTTTAACTGCAGTCAACAAAATTGTTCCTTTCTTAGAAATTGTTTGTTTGTGATAAGTGAGCCTTCATTGTACAGACAAAGGTCTCAGAGCACTTCTATCACCAGTGTTTCGTTTCCTTGGACTTTAGAAATTCGTTTACAGCCAACACACTTGCCTGGCAGCACAGAAATGTGCTAACTTCCTGTAACTTCTGAAAACCTTTAGGAAACAGTATCCCACCACACTCCCTGGGGAGCACCAGGGATTGTTTATGGGGTGATAATACTCTGAAGATGCCCAGTAATTTTTGTGGTAGATTTCTCAATTGCCCTTTCTGCAGCTTTTGTGCTTAGGGAGTTTAGGGCTATTTGGAGGTTTGAAACATCATACAAATGCCAAAGATAAGTATAAAGTATCCATAGCAAAATTTTGTGGGGGGTGGTGGTGGAAGTGCATTCATAGGACAGTTCTAAACACTGGCATAGACTTTAATAACAGGCATAGCATGGAACTGTTGAAAAGACAAAGCCTCTCAACTCAGGAAATCTGGTTGGACTCTCCCAGGGTTCTTTCTTATCAATTCTATTGCTTTCTAAAAGATCTTTAATTAATTTGTCTGGCTTTCTCCCTGTCTAATTAAAATGAGGTGGCGAGCATCAAATACAACAACATTTGCAATCATTTTTGGATTTAGTTAGTATTTTTTGAGTCAGAATCCAAAGTAAACAATGAAAACACAGTTGGAAGAAGACATCAAAAAATTGCTTTATAAAGTATACATATGTAGGGGACCTATGAAACAGAAGACACATAGTAGCAACTGTGATAGAAGAAAGATGTTTTTTAGTGGCTTTGTTTTGTTGTTGAGAGAAAGAACATAAAGCTGAGTGGGTGGGGAGGTGCAGAGGATGTGAGAGGAGTTAGAGTGGGTAAAGAACATTGGAGGAAAACTTCTAATAAAAATAAAAGGAGAAAGATATAATATGCTTGAGGGATAGAGCAAAGATATGCTATAAGATTTCCCTTAGTAAATAATGGATAAGACTGCAATTCAGCATCAGTGTGATTCGAGGAAAAATACATATTCACATCAATTTACAAGTTTTCCTAATACAAAACAGGATACAGAAACTGATCCAGTGAAGCTGGCATCCAAAATTTTAACAGTTCTGAGGATGTCCCTGCTGGAGACAGGATAAAGGAGAGAGCTCTGGTACCCACTTTCCTTGCTATGTCTTCTAAATGAGCATCTCTGCTTGTCCTCATATCTGTGAGAGTGTGGCTCAAACTGAAAGGAAGAACCTGTACATCAGTACCGTAGCTTGGTAGTAGAGTTTGAAGTCAGGGATTGTGATGCCTCCAGAAGATCTTTTGTTGTACAGAATTGTTTTGGCTATCCTGGATTTTTTGCTTTTGCATATGAAGTTGAATACCGTTCTTTTGAGGTCTGTGAAGAATTTTTCTGGGATTTTGATGGGCATTGCATTGACTCTGTAGATTGCTTTTGTTAAGATTGCCATTTTTACTACGTTAATTCTGCCTACCCAAAAGCATTGGAGATCTTTCTGCTTTCTGGTGTCTTCTTCAATTTCTTTCTTCAAAGATTTAAAGTTCTTGTCATTCAAGTCTTCCACTTGTTTGGTAGAGTTACTCCAAGACATCTTATGCTATTTGTGAAGGCTATTGTGAAGGGTGTTGATTCTCTGATTTCTTTCCTAGCCCTTTTGTCATCTGTGTACAGGAGAGCTACTGATTATTTTTTTTTAGTTAATCTTGAATCATTACTACATTGAATCATAAAAGTGTTTATGAGTTGTAGAAGTTCCTTGGTAGAATTTTTGGGATTGCTTATGTAAACTATCATGTCATCAATAAACAATGAGAGTTTGACTTCTTCTTTTCTGATTTGTATCCCCTTAATCTCGTTTTGGTGTCTTATTGCTCTAGCTAGGACCTCAAGAACTATATTGAATAGGTATGGAGAGAGTGGACAACCTTGTCTTGTTCCTGATTTCAGTGGAATCGCTGGGAGTTTCTCTCCATTTAGTTTGATGTTGGCTGTTGGCTTGCTGTATATTGCCCTTATTATGTTTAGGTATGTTCCTTGAATCCCTAAGAACAGATAGGAGGACCAATGGAACCAAATAGAAGACCCAGATATTAATCCACACACTGTAGAACACCTGATGTTTGACAAAGAAGCAAAAAAATATCAAATGAAAAAAAGAAAGCATGTTTAACCAATGGTGCTGACATAACTGGATATCAACATGTAGAATAATGAAATTAGACTCATATTTATCACCATGCACAAAACTCAAGTCCAAATGGATCGAAGACCTCAGCATAAAGCCAGCCACACTGAACTTTATAGTGGGGCAGGTCACATCCTGCTTCTTTGGTGGTCTGGGCAGGTCTAGGAAAGGACTTCCTTCTTCCCAGAATACTCCTGTTCTTCTGGCCCCACCTTTACTTCCTGTCTGGTTTTCCCGCCTATACTTCCTGCCTGGCTAATGGCCAATCAGTGTTTATTTAAATCATGATTGACAGAATACAGGCCCCACTGAAAATGTACTGAGCCATGTGGCTAACATAGATAAGAATAATGGGTTAATATAACTTATAAGAACTAATACTTAGCCTGAGCTAATAGGCCAATCAGTTTATAACATAATGCAGACTCTCTGATTTTCTCTGGGACTAAACGGCTGGGGGACCGGGCAGAACAGAAACCCCGACTAGCAGGTCCCTCATGGAACAGTGTTCTTGCAGAGAGAGGATTCAGGTGCACTTCTGATCACCTACTAGGTGACTTATAGCCATCTGTAACTCCAGTTCTAGGGACTCCTGTGCTCTCGCTTCCTTGGCACCAGGCATACATGCTGTGCATATACATATATGCAGTCAAAAACCCTCATATACATGAAATTATATGCATGGACCTTCTTTAAAACCTCAGTATTCGCATATTAATACTAACTGGCTCCTCCTGCCATACACCAATCAGTCCTTTTCTGTTTCAGCCAATTATTGCTTATACCAGTGCATAAACAGTTAGAACACTGTTCTTAGTGGCAGTGAAATCTGGATATGGTTATAAAGCTGGTTACAAAGCTGGTTGCAGCAATTCAGTGCTTAAAATTAGATTATTGATAAGCCATACCAAAACATATTCAAAGAAACAGTCTGACCAAATTTATTAATCAAACACCAAATATTTTAAAAATATTCCTACTAAAAATAAAAGAACATTGTTCACTTACTAATGAAAGAATTGAGCTATAATAAAAGTATGTTATGTCACACTAATTATTATTCAATCTAGTTTAATAGCTCAAGCTGTATAACTCAAAATAACTTAATGTTTTTATTGTATACTTTATTTTCTATTTCAAAGAAAATCCAGTAGCATATTCATAGATTATCAGGAAAATGGCTTTGCGATGAGCTTGAAATAGCTAAAGACAGCTGCAGGCTCTTTGTTGCAATACGATGCCCTCTCCCATGTTCCCCGTGGTATGATGCAACAAGAAGCCCTCACCACCTGCTTCTGGGTTGCCAGCTTCCAGCACTATGAGCTAAATAAGCCTATATTCTTTCTAAACACAGCCACTCAGTTACCGATTTTATGCCCTTTTCCTTATCCTGCCTATTAGGATGAGACTGGCAGGACTGGATATTTTCTCAGTCTCCTCTCAGTCCTTTGCTGCTGATAGTTCTGATGGTCTCCATTTACTTTTTTCATGTCTTTTTGGGGGGAGGGTATTTATTTTATGATTATGAATATGTAGCCTCTGTGTGTGTGTGTGTGTGTGTAGTATATGCATTCCTGGTGCCCATAAGGGCCAAAAGAGGGCATCAGATGCCCTACAGCTGGAGTTCCAAATGGTTATGAGCCACTGTAGCAATACTTACTTGTTGGGACCTCAGCTCACAAGTAATGACACCGAGACTTATTCTTAGTTGTGAATGCTTGTGAAGTCTTAGCAGGGGCTTGTTCCTAACTAGCTCTTATAACTTAAATTAACACATAATTTTTAATCTACATTCTGGCACTTGGCTCATTACCTCATCTCAGTAGTGCCTATCCTGCTTATTTTTGATTCTGGCTGGCAACTCTGTCTCTCTTCTTCCCAGGATTCTTTCTCTGCCCAAAGCACCGCCTATCTCTCCTACCTAACTATTGGTCATTCAGCTTTTTATTACACCAATCACAGCAATACATTTTCACACAGTGTACAAATATCCCACAACACCACTGTGTGAATTCCAGAATCAAACCCAGATCCTCTGCAGAGAGATGAATACTGAATCATCTCTCCAACCCTGCTCTTCCTTTTTTATGGAAACTGGGGAAAACAATATTATGATTATACATTTTAACAATATCCAAAGGTAGAATGGAGTTTATAGCTTAGCACACAGCAAGACTTGACTTCATTCCCTAGTAAAACACCACATGCACACACACAGAGAGACACTATTTACCATTTACTCTACACACACAATGTGAATAGCATAATGTTATTATTTTGTACTTTGTTTTCTATTAGAAAGCAAGCCCATTTTCTTTCACTGATGTATTTGTTTGAAAAGCACTTTTAGATCAGCCTTTCTGTTTTGTTTTAGTCTCTATCATATTATGCTATACAGCTGGCACCTTTTTCCACTAACAATATAATCATATAAAACTACATGTGCCAAAAACAAACGTTTGTTCTTGCCAAAGTCAGTGTCTAAGTGTCAAGACAATACATGGATAATGAATAAAACCAGGAATATCTATAAACACAGAGTGTAGCTCAAGTCACCAGGTGGAAAATGTAGGTTAAAGGTTAGAGAACATGTGATAAGAAACAGCAGAGATTAATGAAACAGATTTAAACTTTACTTTTCAGTGTAAATACTTTCATTTCTGAGAACAGTAAGAGGAAACCGCCACCAGCTCCTTCCTATTAAATTCTGTAAAGAAAGACAACACAGAGAAAAGATATCTCGATTCCTCTTTAAGGTTATAATAAATGTGAAATTGTAAGAGACAGAATTATCTGATAAATGAAAAGGATAGCACCTATGAAATAGAAGCTACAAATATGCATCAGTGATCACAACATTTTTAGTGAATTGTCATGTCAGTGAGCAGGACCACCAAGTTCTATCAAGCATAGAGAAAATAACACACAACAGAAAAGCCACGCTCAGACTGTAAAACAATATGGGAGACAGAACTCTCGAACATATTCAGTTAAGAAATGCACAGCTATTAACGCTCAGACATAATGCCGGAAGAGAGTGAAGCTGGTGTGCATCTCTATGAACTCGTGAAGGCATTTGAGCAAGAGAAAGAAAGCATGTGTCAAATTCAGCCTCACATTAAAATCTGCTGCTGAAACAAAGCAGTGTTAAGAGCAAGAGAAAAGCATTAGCAAAACTATTGTTTTGATGGAGAATTCACTTATAATGTAAGCAAGCTAAACAAAGATGTAAACATGTTCAGGGGAATAAACCATATTGAACAAGATGATAATATGAGCTTACTTTCACTGTATTAAAAGAACACAGTACATATTAAACTTTGAAGTAAACAATGTACTTTATTCTTAAAGCCTCTGATTTTTTAAAAAAATACTTTCATTATCTAAGAAAGAAACTATTTTTCTTGAATAACCATTGTCTGTAGAAGATATGAATTCTTTGACACAGCGTCAGGTTGAACTGAGTTGATTAATAAGAATTAAGTTTTGTGATCTCATGGTGGAATATTAAAACATTTGTGAAGGAACATACACAGTAGTTGAGTAACTATTAAGTTCGGACCCATGTTCCAGTACAGTTTTGAGCTTCTACTAGCTATATGACTTGCAATTTCTCTCTCTCCTTCTTTCTTACTCCTCTCTTCCCTTCTTCATCTCTTCCACACTCTTTCTGTCTCATCTGCTGCTTCAACAGCTTTGTCTATAGAATGTATGTACTAATTATTCTTTCAGAGGAATAACTGAAAGTTTAGATAGAAAACATTTAGTAGCATTCTCAGAACCGATAAATAATAGTGCTTGCTTTTTCTTCCAAATCCTAAGGTTCTGGTAAATTTTACTTCAGCAATGCCACCACTGAGCTACCCCATGGAAAATACAGTACTTAGTAAGAGTAGAGTAAATGCATTAATGTTGAAAAAAACTCCAGTTCAAAGTGGTAGCATCCCTTTTCCATCAGATCCCTTCAGGGAATGTCCACAGTATGAAATGCTTTAACTTGAGCTGGCTGACAGCGGTGGACAGTATTGCTTGCAATCAGAGATAAGCTCGGTGGGAACAAAACATCAGATGATTGGGAAGCAGAAATAGGACAGTAAACATTATGCAGAACACAGTGCTGTGCCCCCTGTGGGCATGCAAAAATATAATCCACAGTGATTGTGACAGTGATGAACAGGACCAGGCCCTGCAATCAGTATCTAGTGCCATTAAAGAAAAGCCATAGGGGAGAGGGAGGATCTTGACTCTGTGACAGTAGCAGAGGGCATGTTCACACAAGGGGTTACAGGGCAGAGATCTGAGGAGAACAGGACTTTGAGACGACAAGAAATAGCCTGTTTTGTGACGCAAATAAAATTCTGAGAGTCTGTCATGAAGCCATTTTCAATTGCTGCCCTGAAACTTTATTTGCATTTTTTTTCTTAGACACTCCACTTTAGGAATACTAAATTTTCCAAAAGGAATGGGGTGTTTGCTGAAGTTATTTGTACCCGAAAGCTCGAAAGAAGTCGCTTTGGCTAACTAAGGTAAAGCCAAGAGAAGCTCTGTTTTCAAATCTGGACCAGAAGAAAGGACTAGTCATAATACATAAATAAATGAGTGGAATAAAAAGAACTGAGAGGTGTTTCTCTGTATTTCTTTTCTACAGCAAGCCTATGGCAGAAACCACTTGTCACTAGATGAGCTCCTTTTGTATTACGGGTAAGCATACATGTTTCCAGGCAAAGACTCAAAATATATTCACCTCTCCAATACTGTTACCTCTAAGAGCAGCTATGCCACCCAGTCCAGCCAGCACCATATAAACAGACATGCCAGAGAACAGCCTCCCTTCCCAGGAAAAGACAAATAGGCACACTTGCGCTCCTTTTCCTCCTGTCTGGTAAGGGAATCGAACACCAAGACAGGAAGCGTCCATCCTACAAACATGAGCACCATCTTTGTCCATTTGGTCAGCTGCAACAAGTGTCTTCATCTGTGTGATTTATGAGCAAGAGGAATTTATTGTACATGCATCTGGAGCATGAGCAGTCCAAAGTTAAGGATCAATAATAGGTTCTATATCTGCTAAGACTTGGTTCTTCGGAGGTGACAGCTTCTCTGTGACCACAGGGCAGAGGAAACAAGCTCTCTGGAGCCTTATTTACAGGGGTGATAGTCCCAAACCAGAGTACCATCACCTCCAAAGATTTCATCTGTGAAAAACAATACATTGATAACAACACACTGATAACTGAGTTTCTACAAAGAAGGGCTGGGAGGGCATATTCAAACTAGCAAGGGCCACATTCTTGACTGCCTATCTCCACCTATGGTATCCATGAGAAAATTAACCATTGCTCATGTTTAAACCACTGTTTGACAGGCTTTCCGCATCTCCGAGCAAATACGATGCAGTAGACCTCCAGGAAATACTGAATACTATTGGTGTGATGCTTCAGTTGGAAACATAAGAGATTGAAAACCTGCCTGAGATTGGACAGGCACACACGGAGACTTTGACTTTGTCACAATTCAGGTAAAAGGAGAATGCCCAGGGAAAAACAGATAAGGAAAAGTCTGAGGGCTCCAGGAACAAATCTTTAATCATTTAATAAGTCACCTGATGACCAAAATCTACCTAAGGGACATAGTGCTGCACAACAGTACAAATGGCCCTGAAAACATTTGTTGATTTATTTGTAGCCCCAAGCTGGTCTGAAATTGACCGTGCAGCCCAGGCTGGCCTTGTGACCATGGCTGTCTTCCCTGTTCTCAGCCTCTCAAGTGGCTGTCTTACCTTCTAAAGAAAAAATGGAGTCAGGCAGCGGTGGCTCTTAATCCCAGCTCGCAGGAGGCAGAGACAGGTGGATCTCCTTGAGTTCAAGGCCAGAGTGGTCTACAGAGCGTGCTCCAGGACAGACTACAAAGCTACAGAGAAATCCTGTCTTGGAAACAAAAAAGAAAAGAAAAGGAAGAAGAGAAAGAAAAAAAAGGAAAAGGAAAAAAAATATCTAACAAGAAAAAAATGGTTCTGCCTGCGTGGGTCTAACCAAAAAAATGAAAGAAGAGCACATATATACTTCAGGTTCTAGCAGAGTCAGACGCAGATCCTCCTATGGTGGAATTCTGAGACCCATGTTCTCTAGGAGGCTATACTGTTTGCAGTCCCTAATCCACATGAGAATTGACCTAAACCCTGCCTTATGTGCACAACCTGTCTTGACTTAGCAATATTCCTCCCATTTTTATAAAATGTACTTTCATGAGAACCTAGTTCCGATTGTCTTCATTTTTTTCCCCCAACGATCCCTTAGATATTTAGAAGGGAACTCTTTAATTTTTAAATGTTTAGACTTTCCTAGCTGCTATTGATTTCTAATTTATTTCTGTTGCTACCAGTTAGCGATTTACAATATGAAGCCAAGTAAATGTATTGAGTATTTTACGACAGATGATTAATCTTGGAGATTGTGCCATATGCACTTGATGAAAGAGGTTAAAATCACCATGGGAGTTATCTGTTCCTTTTCCATTATTTCTACCAGGTTTTGATTTGGATATTTTCAGAACAAATATATTCGATCATGTAGGCTTCAGCTCTCAAGGCCATAGAAAGACTAATGTAGGATTTGGTCTTGATTTCTTACCTAGCATTACTAATACAACATAACCTCCTTAGCCTTGCTGGATGTGTGAGTAATTGGACCTTTGTTATTGTTTCAGGGCACTTTGCAGGAATGAACCATTCAGCACAAGCTCCCAGGATGTCATTTATTCCCTGAGAACTTCGACTCTGTGCATTAAGGCTACTTTGAACACAGTCTACTTCCAATCAAGTAAAATATGGATAGGAATTTGTGGCTTAGAAGATAATTAGCAATCAAATGTCACAGGAAGATGCCACCAATTTAGAATGGACACTGGTAAATCTTTTGAAGAGCATGTAACTGCCTGCTCAATGTCTATTCCCTTCTTTTCTTCAAAGAACTCCCATTTATTTGTAGTAGCAAAGCAACTAAAATCAACACCACTTCTCAGCTTTCTTTTCTCCTTTTTAAATAAACAAATTTATTTGTTTGTTTGTTTTTGTTTATTTTACATCCCAGCCACATTTTCCCCTCCTTCCTCTCCTCCAAGTCCTTCTCTTCTTCTCTGCATTGTCTCCTCTTCCCATCTACTTCTCCTTTATTTCTATTCAGAAAAGGACATGTCTCCCATGGATATCAACAACACATGGCATATGAAATGTCAATAAGGCTAAGGACATCCCCTTGTATTAAGGCTGGAGAAGGCAACCCAGTATGAGGAATAGGGGCCCAAAAGCCAGTAAAAGAGTCAGAGGCAGCCCCTCCTCACACTGTTAGGAGTCCCACAAGAAGAACAAGCTACACAACTGTGACATATATGCAGGGTTCTCGGATTTTCTTAAAGCAAAAGTAACCTACAAGCTTCATTTAAATCCAGGAGATTAGCTGACCTCTTCTGGGGTGCCTCAATAGTTCTGCATTGCTTACCCAGGATCAGCCATTCCTTCTTGGAACTGAGAAGGGAGACTGGTGGAGAGGGATAGTATTTCACAACTCTTCAGCAATCATTTGGATGAAGAAGAAAATACAAAATGGCACTTCAGCCTATGATGCCGATAACACAAAGCCACTGTATCACCCTTGCCTATTATGTCCTATATTAATACATAAGAAAAAGCCACCACTGTGGTGTTTCTAATAGATTCAGTTGAACATGACCCTGACACCTTTAAAAGAGAAAGTCCTAGGGAATTCCCGAGTCGCCCAGAAGCCACATCCACATTTCTGCTGGAAAGCTAAGCTTTCACAGTTTCTACTCCAATTTCCATAAAGAACAAACTTCAAAAGTTTCTGTGTAATCATGCAGAGAATTTGGTGTGGACTTTTCTCCATTATGCATCATTTTGGTAATCAGAAATCCTTCCTCCAAGTAGTATTTTTCTCTCTTTGAAATATCACTATTTTTTTTCTAAAATGAAACATTAAGTCCAGGCTATACAAAGGAAGATTGTTGACTGCCCTTCTCTAAGACAATTTAACTTCCTACAGAATTCAAAGACATTTCCAAAGTAAAATTTGTACGAAATTATTTTCATATCTGGAATCCTCCCAAATGTGCTTCTGTAACTGCATGGCCTTTCTGAGTTGATGCTATGCTTAACCCTTTTCTCCCAAGCAGCTTTGAATCCCCATCACACAGTGCTAACCCTTTTCACATCAGAACCTTCTCAGAAGTAAAGTCTAACATGCATGTGCTGAGACATTAATCATCTATTTATAATCAGCGTGTCAGATAAATGCCTACTACGGCAAATTTCCCCATCTAAAGTAGACTACCATCCCAGTCAGCATTCTAGGCTATGGCTCTGGATGCTCTAGTTGAAAGTACATGAAGTGGATGCAGTATTTCTCAGCTTTACCAACAATAGTTAGAATATTTTGCAGAGATATGTGCTTGTCCCTGAAGGAGCCTAAAGCATGTACATATTTACCTGCATACTGTGCACAACTGTATGCATGTGTGAGCACACGAATGTGCCTACACACACAAGCACACACACATACATATTAGTATTTTCCAGTGAAATCACTGGAACAGAGGAGAAAAAAAGGCAGATGTTAGCATTAAGTGAGGAAGGAAAATATCTGGAATTTTAAAGTGCTAAAGGGGGTCGATTCTGATAAACCTTGAAAGCCAGGATATTAATAATGGAAAATACAGCCTATTGTGGTTTGTTCACTCATTCAATGGGTGTCTAAGCCAAGTTTGATCAGAGATGCCAAGGAAGTCTGTTGATGATGTGGATACAGAGCCTGTGAACTTAACCCACACTGCATAAGATGAAAGATTTCCAAATACTCTTCTTCCTTTGTAATGGATGTCAAGATAATCTACAAATCACATATGAATGAACTGTTCTGTTGACTTTGGCAGCTGATTAATATTGCAGGTCTGGTAAATTAGCAATAAGTGATCTTTTATTTGGCTGCTGAAACTGACTATTCTTTTCCAGTAAAATTATCAGCCCACTTTACTACATTATACCAATTGTATTCCCTTTATGAAATTATAAACAAGAGACTGGACAAAATTGCCTCCTAAGATATGCCTACATAAGATATACTACATAAGCAGAGATGGTTATATGTATAGCTGACAAGCTATTGCCCAGGTATATAAATGTGATTGAGAAAGCTAGAGCATGCCAAACTATTAAATAAACTCACTATATTTCTATGTGATCTTTAGTTAATGATATAGCCTGCTTCTATATGGTCTGTCAAGCTCAGGATGGAGTATTTCTGCCTAAACTTTGCACCTCTTCGAGTGCTTCATGCTAGCAAGGGCCATCTGTTGCTGTCATTTCACAGCTATCAATTTCATTGTTATCTTGCTTCAAATCATGCTTCAATATGATCAAGCTGAGCTTGAAATGTCCACAGACTGGATAATTTCGCATAATGACACAGTTCAAGCATTCTGTTTTTAAAAACTCCAGGACCATTTTTAAACTTGTGTTTTCTTTTTCTTCTTCGTAGCATCCAGAAGGACTTCAGCTTCTCTTTAGTTTCTGTCAGGCGTCATCTCTTACTCAAGCCTTTGTTTCCACTTCTCCAAATGACCTTCTCCCTTTAAAAACTAAAGTTGGTTTCTATTTTCAAAATTTTTCAGCTCTTCATTACCGGGAAGTCACAAGTCTTCAAAATGGCGATGGATCTGTCTGCAAAAAAGATTTCAAACCTCTTATACTTCAGTCCTTGGTCTAAAGTGACTTAAATCTCTGCCTGAAATGCTGGCTGAAAATATTTAGATCTTAGTCTTTCCATTTTTACTTGTATGGAAGCTCCTCACCATCTTCTTCCCTTCGTATTCTAATTCAATCAGGGCACATAAGAGTTGCTCCTTCACCTCCAATGGGAATTCTGGCTTCAAAGGGCAATTATTCATGTATCTTCTGACTGGAATAAATGCAATCCTCATCAGAAATCTAATTTCTATAGTGATTCCTGCTTTCTGAGACCTAACCCTTTTTGTTTTACAACCCTCGACTCCATCCAACATAGCTTATAGTGACACTGCTGTGTTAATTGTTTGCATTAGTAATCTGGTAGGATTGTGGGAAAACCCAGCTTGTAGAACGGTTGGCAAGAAATCTGAGAACGGCAAAGGAGACATATGCACAAGAACACGGATGTCTTCAACCCTTTCCAAAATTGCAGAGTACTATAAATTTTTGTTTCTGTTGTGAAACTTCAAAACTTGTTTATTTTTATGATTAATTATAGAGAATATTTAACTGACTAAATCAGCATCCTCTAGAGAATGCCTCTTACTAATTAAATACCTGCTGCTGAGCTGAAATAGTCCTTTTAAGGTTGATAAGCTAAACTTTAATACGTAGATTTTTGTGAATGCTGTCAAAAGACAAAGGGAGGATGAAAAGGAAGGAGGAAGGGAGGGAGGAAAGGAGACTCGGAGACTGCACTAGCCATCTCAGAAGCCTAATAGCTTGCTCTTAAATTTGGGTAAGGACACTATAAAAGAAAAAGAAAACATAGTTTTAGGCCATTGTTCAATAGAGATGGCAAAGTTCATTAAGACTAGTACAATTGGAATAAATAAATATTAACAAGAAATGGCTTACTAGCCAAAGCACAATCAATGTAATTTATCATAAGAGCAAGCTAACTGAGAAAAATAATTTCAACAGATGTAAAACAAAAATCATTTAAAGAAGTTCCACTTAATGGACAAACAAAAGAAATGTGAAGAAATCTAGAAGCAAACAAGATACCTTTGTCTTTGCCACTGTCTCCATGTGATACCAGATGTTTGCGTTTTGTTCCCCCCTCCCCCACCACACCTATTGTCTAAGTCTCTGGACACCTACTAGGTGCTCAAAAATTTAGATCACTTCATACCCTAGTCTCAAGATAATGCAGTTAACACCACTTCTAGGTTTCATCCCAAAAGACTGCCCTCCAGTCCAGACGGATGCGGCAAGTCCCAGGCCAACTGTAATTTTGACAGCTCTAATGAGAAACTTCCATGAGCTAATATTTGATGTAGGCTAGAAAGGCTCTTGGAACTCTGCAGGACAGTCTCTTCACACACCTTGGCTTATTACAAAAGAGACTATTAAGGAACAGCTGATGAGGTGACACAGGGCAACGTCCAAGAGAAAAGGCAAACAGGTTCCATGCCTTTCTTAGCATCACTATGATCACATAGATGTTTTCAGCAACCAAGATGTTCCCAAACATCTGTTCATTGGTTTTGTTAAGCCCAAATGTCAGTCTCATTTATTTCCCTTCCCCGTAGGTTCATGAGTGGAGTTACGTGTTTTCTTCTTCTAATTATTTGGTCTTATTAACGGCCATCTCCATGTACCCTATCTGAAGAGTCCCTATTCTAAGCCACCATATTAATATAAACTCAGGCATGTGTAAAAGGAGGTCACTATAAATAACAACTGGCACCCTATTACTCAAGAAATTGCAGTTTGTAGAAGATGCAAAATTAAAGTTTATTTTTATTATACGCCCAAAAAATGTTTCCTTTAGGAGTTGGCTAGATGGGGCACATTCAAAAAATTTAAACTTAAGGATATCTTTTAACAATGCCATTGTTAAATACAGTGAAGAAGGCAGTAGTCAATAAAACATGACAAGAAAATAATTACCAATGATAGGAACTGGGAAGGAAAAGATAAAACTATTGTCATTCATATATAATAAAATAATCTTCAATGAAAAATCAAGAGAATAATCAAGTTAATATGGCACAAAAGTGGGGTAAATTAAGTCACTGGACATAAGATAAATTTTAAAAATATCACAGTTCCAGAAGGTACCATGGAAACTTACAAAGGAATTAAGCAACCAAGATTTCTACCCAACTATGACACCTGTGAACATCAATGACCAGCATGGCACAATAACACTACAGGTGCAGCAGTGGCACACATACCTTGGTGGTAACCAACAGCTCTCTAAATGGACTTATGACCTGCTCAACAAAAAGGACAACATGCCTGGTACTAGAAACATAGCTAACTATTTAGTGCTAGCAAAATCATGGTAATTGGAGGAAGACAGAAGTTTTTTTTACAATACTAGTCTTAAAATATTAGTTCTTCTAAAAGTTGACAAATAAAACCTTAGTCCCTATCTTTAAAATGAAGCCAAATCATAGTGTAGAACTACTATAAATCTATATTTATAAACCACAACTCTGCACTTCATATACCTCACAATATAGAAGTTAAGAGCAGGAATGTCTGAGATCATGTCTTGAGAGTGCCTCTTATTATTTACGTAAATTAATATACAAGTTACACTCACCACGTATTTAATACAATCACCACACATTAAGTTGTAATTCTTTTATCCTACTACACTGGTTTGAACTAGTATGTTCCCACCAAGAGCAAGTTAGGGCTTAATCCTTAAGTTGGTACAATTTGATGATAATGGTAACTTTAAAAAGCAGGGCTTAAAGGAGGTCCTTAAATCATTAGGGTATATGACTTAGAAGGAGGGCTGTGACTCTAGCCCTTCTTTCTCTTGCCAGTTCTCATAAGGCATCAAGAATAAGCATACACACAGGGAATGGAAAGATGCTGGTTAAGAGTGCTGGCTGCTGTTCTTTCAGAGGACTGCCTTTCAGTTCCCAGAATGTAGATGGTGCAAACATCCAGCTGTAACTCCAGTTCCAGGGAATCCAATTCCCTCTTCTGGCCTCTGTGGGTACCACACACATATGATACCCAGACATACATGTAGGCAAAACACCCATATTGTCGGGGTCCGATGCCAGCTGAACCTTAAATTATTTATCTGGACCAGAGGGAAGGCATGGGATTAAAGACACAACTCACATGGCTTTATCAAGAGGGAGATTCTCAGTGATTCCTCATGAAATCCTAGGTTCACATCCTGAAAATTCCTCCATTTAGTCTCCAAACAGCCTTATATACCAAAACATATACCGAGGGGAAAATTCATTAGCATTCTGTTTCCTAGGTAACCAGGTGAATAGTTGTGGTCATGTCCACACCTACCTATGCCTGCTCTGTCACGTGTCTTTCTGCTCTGTATGCCAGCTATGCCATGTAGGCCTGAATTAACATCTCTTTTCAGGCATCCTCCAAGTTACAAAGAAAGAGCAAAATGACATCCTGACACTTTGTTAGGGATGGCGACAGGCTAGGTGACTGACCACCTCCTGTGTGGCAGGGGCAAACTATGGCCTGGGATTCTGGTTGCCATACCATGTAGAAATATGCACCTACACCATACAAATAAAACAAAAATAAATACATCTTTATAAATAAGTATATATGAGAGTGCTAATATTTTCTTATTTTCCTCAATTATGTGTATACATTTCATAATGGAGTTCAGATCCTGATGTAGTTAAAACCAGCTAAATTTCTAATAGAAAATAATATGCTACAGAAAATGTCAGTCTAAATCACCAAATAAGTAGGAACTAAGCCAATAAAAAAGCATACTGTATTCACAGAGAAACATAAATTTTTGAAGTTAATCAAATGAAACTTAATAAAAAGAGACACATTAATGTGATAAAGCTATTAATTTCCCCAAATTGTCTATAAATTTAATGTATTTATAATTAAAGACTCATCAGAATTCAGTAGGAACTTGAAGTGATTCTAAATATAACCTGAAAGTTTGAGTAGTTGTGGAAAGCTAAGCAAGTTCAAGAAGAAAGAGTAAAAGTGGAAACTCACTTTCAAAGATATCAAAACCTATTATAAGCCTTCAGTAAGGAAAAATATCACAGATTAAGCTGTATGTGGTAGAGCATGCTAACCACTCGGGAGGCTGGGGGTGACAAGATCACCTGCACCCAAAGTTCAAGACAACCTGCTTAGGCTAACAGTACCCCCCACTTGCTCCCAGTTCAAATGCTTAAGAATTCCTACCACCAGGAGCTTTTAAGTTACCTGCTCACTTGGGCGTGGCCTCTTATAATATTTATGCCGATGTAAAGTGCGTGTTGGCCTCTTTTCCGGCTACGGGATTTGGTTGCTGTTCTCTGTTCTGGCAGAGAATTGTGATCTGTAAGTCTATCCCTAAATAAAAAACTCAATTCTGAGTTTGTGTGGGATTTCTTTTAAACATCCTTCTTCACTCAAATGAAGCAAATAACTAAATAAGTAGCACAGAACTGGTGCAAGGGCACAAAGATCTAATGAAACAACAAAACCGACTGAATACATCACAGACATTTTTATCCATGATACTACCTCTCTCTATCCCTATCTTACTACAAATGAGTCATCATAGAGAAAAAGTCTAACTATAGACATAAGCATGTTGATCATATCTTCCTAGATTATGCTGCACTAACATCCCATCTTATAGTCTCGTGGTTTTTGACAATAAATATTATTTCTCAGTCACAAATCTATGATCAGAAAAAGGAATGCACTTTCAATTTAATAAAGTTTTATCCAATGGCCTATGATGACAACACACCGTAATTTCTGTTCCTCTTGATGAAGACATGGTAACAACAAGTTTACTACTTCTTTGAGGGGAAACAAAATTCTTTTATTTAAAATATTTCAACTTGAATCTGAAAGAAAAAATTCCTCTTGGAAGAACTGGGCAGCCCCAATTAGAATGAAAGTACCACAAACACAGATGGCACAATACTGTGTCAGAGGAGTTGTATGTAGAGGGAGCACAAGGTTGAACTGGCTATTTTCATACTATTTTTCCAAGCTGACAACTACCATCAACATACCTCTGGTCTCTTTTAGATAAAAATATCTCAACTCATTGGCTCTTCTGCAACACTGGGGGTTCGTGTAAAATGAGGAAAGTGTCTAAATGTTTTCTGTTACTATGCATTCTATTGCTCTTTGGTAGTCTGTTAAGTTTCTCTTAAGGTTCAGAAACTGGAGCCTTTTCAGTAAATACCACTGAAAACACTTATATATCATGCTCACTGCTGACAAGTTCCTTGATTCAAAAATCAAACTTAGAGGGCTCTGCGGGAGAATGGATGCTATATACTTGTAAATATATTCAAGTAAATTACACAACAGACAACTTTTCCTATGCACTGTTGTCATTCTAGTTAGAAGTTTCCTCAAAGACCTTAAGAAGTTTCATAATCCAAAATATGTTTTAAAATAATACTTAGATGGAAGGTTTGGTAGTTTGAATGAAAATGCCTCCTATGCCAGGCGGTGGTGGCGCACGCCTTTAATCCCACCACTCAGGAGGCAGAGGCAGGCAGATCTCTGTGAGTTCGAGGCCAGCCTGGTCTACAAGAGCTAGTTCCAGGACAGGCTCCAAAGCCACAGAGAAACCCTGTCTCGAAAAACCAAAAAAAAAAAAAAAAAAAAAAAAAAAAAAAAAAAAAAAAAAAAAAAAAAAAAAAAAAAAAAAAAAAAAAAAAAAAAAAAAAAAAAAAAAAA
>PVIU01011012.1:0-66979 GCA_004026605.1 Ondatra zibethicus
GGTCCACCTACTGAGACAGTGTGCCTGAACTAATGGGAGCGCACCAATCCAGCTGGATTGGGACTGAATGAGCATATGATCAAACCAGACTCTCTGAATGTGGCGGCGAAAGTTGGCAGATGGAGAACCCATCAACAATGACACCAGGACCTATCTCTTCTGCATGTATTATCTTTTTGAGAACCGAGTCTTTTTGAATGCACGCCTTCCTAGGCCGGGAGGGATGGGGGTGGGTCTTGGACTTCCAACAGGGCAGGGCACCATGCCCTCTTTCAAGGAAGAAGGGGAAGGGAGGAGGGGTGGGGAGGTAGTGGGAGGGGACCGGGAGAAGGGGAAGAAAGGTAAAAATTTTATTTCTTTAATTATGTTTTTGAATGGAAAAAATAAAACAAAACAATGTATGGGAAAAAAAAGAAAAATAAAAAAAAAGAAAAAGAAAAAAAATAATAAAATAAAATTAGCTATTTTAAGTTTTGAAAATATCTAAACTAATACCATTTCGTAAAATGTACAAATGTCAAACTATTCCACTATGAGTTATCTTTCCTACAAATCTGTGACTTTTTTGTTTATATAATTTACCTAAGCTAAACAAAAGGGAAATCTATTTAAATAAAGTAGCTTATAGAGCATTAAGAAAAAAATAAATTTACATCTGCATTTTTCAATAATTCAGATTTTGATGGAAAGCAATTAGAAGAACCTTGTTGATCTTTGAAAGTAATCAGTCAAACCATTGGCCAGAGAGTTCACTAGAGAAGCAGGGTAAAGGGGAACTAATATGGCCTTTTGAATGCAGAATACACCTCAAAGGCTGGAATCAGAACCAGAAGCTTAATTTGTTCATTACCTTTCCAGCTTTACTGAAATACAATTGAATAGCAGCACTCACAAACACACACTCTAGATGCAGCCTGGTGGCTTGAAATTTTATTTGTTCATCTTTTGTTTTTCATCTGAGGTTGAAAAGAGTGGGTGGGAGTTTGGGTTGGGGGAAGAAGGGAGAATGGGAGGAAGGAAGGGAATGGGAATTGGGATTGGTATGTAAAATGAGAAAAGATTATTGTTAAAAAATAACTTAAATTTTAAAAAAGAAAATAATAAAAGTATAATAAAGAGCAAAAGAGAAAAAGAAAGAAAATAGATTTCTTTTCTTATATAATATATCCTGATTATGACTTCCCCTCCTTCTACTACTCCTAGTTCCTCCCAATTCCCTTCTCATCCTGATCTACACCTTGTCTGTCTCTCATTAGAAAACAAACATGTTTCTAAGGGATAATAATAAAATAAAATAAAATATAACAAACACATTGAAATAGAACAATACAAGCAAACAGAAGGAAGGGAGCTCAAGAAAAGGTACAAGAAACAGATACGAATGCAGATCCACTCATTCACACACTAAGAACCCCATAAAACCCTAAACTTGAAGCAATTATATATATGCAAAGGAGCTCAGGCTTAAAAGAGAGAAAAAATTAAATAAATGAATAAATTTTAAGAAATCAAAGAGATTTGAAAAAACAGTCCTGCATGACATTATGAGTCAAGGAACCTTCCAAGAAGCTGTTTAGTTTGTTTTCTGTTGACCATCTACTGCTGGGCATGCAGCCTACATTTAAGAATAGTTTGTTTCCCTAGTGAGACTTCTATGGAGAAAAATAATTTTCATTTACAAGTGGCCATCAACTGGAGATTGCTTCTGGGTTTGGGATGGGTGTGTATGTCTACTTCTCTCAGTTCTAGGAGTCTATCTGGTACAGACCAGTGCAGCCCCTGTTCATGCTGTCTCGGTGCAGACCTGTGCAGCCCCTGTGCATGCTGTCTTGGTGCAGACCTGTGTGGGCCCTGTGCATGAGGTCTTGAGTGCAGACCTGTGCAGGCCCTGTGCAGGCTGACTCAGTCTCTGTGAGTTCTTATGTGCATTGGTCCTGTTAAGTTTGAAAGTTTGGTTTCCTTGTTGTACTGTATATATTTTACAAACATTCTATTGTAATAGGTCTTTATATTACCCCTCACATTACTCTTAATTTTAGCTGTCTATCCCCCATTCCCTCCCTTCTCCACTTGATTCTCCTGTTCAAGTTCCCCCAACAACACACACACACACACACACACACACAGACACAACCATAGCTATCTATTCTATTTACCATTCCAAAGGAAATATATCTGCTCCCCAATAGTCCCCTACTCTCTCTAACTTCTATGGTTCTATGTATTGTAACTTGGTTAATATTGACTTGTCAGCTGTTATCTATATATAAACAAATGCATATCCTATTTGTCTTTTGGGCCTGGGTTACTTCACTTACGATGATTGTTTTCAAGTCTATGAAAAACCAAGACAATGTGTCTCCTTCCAAAATTAGCACCCAATGATAATGTTCCATGAGAAAAGCAACATAGCTGATGCACTAGACAATGATTCCAAAATAGCTATTATAAACATGTACAAGGAATTCAAAGAAGATGTAACTAAATGCCTGAATAAAGATGACAAAACAGAAAGAGTTGAATGAACAATGAAAATAATTCAAGATGTGAAAATAGAATTTCATAAGGCAATAGACTCTCTGAAGAAAAGCAAAAATG
Organism: Ondatra zibethicus; assembly: GCA_004026605.1. Lineage (NCBI taxonomy): Eukaryota > Metazoa > Chordata > Mammalia > Rodentia > Cricetidae > Ondatra > Ondatra zibethicus. The sequence continues at coordinate 2,599 of PVIU01011012.1, forward strand.
AAATAAAAAAATCTCAGGAAGTCGAGCAATTGGATCAAGAGGAAGAGACATTATAAGTCTTGAAGACAGCTACAGGAAATGAATCCCACAATTAAAGAAAAGTTGAATAGTAAGAGCACCCAAGAAAGGAAAATGCAAGGGCTCTGGAACAGCAGGAAAAGAAGACCAACCTACAATCGTTGGGTCTTAGAGAAGGAGAGGAGGCCCATTTCAAAGGCAAAGAAAATATTTTCAACAAATAAGAGAAGAAAAAAATCCTAAATCTAAGAAAAGCATTACCTATCAAAGTGTGAGACTTTGAGAAAACCAAATATATAACACTAGAAATTTAACTCCTTATGTCACATAAAAATCAAAACATGAAATGGGCAGAGCAAAGAAGGATATTGAAAGCCTCCTTATTCTTGAAGCCCCACCCACTTCTTCCTTTTCTACTGGTTGTTCTATACTTGTGTCTTCTCATAGGTGTGTGGGAAAGTATGCAGGTGTTCATAGTTGCTGTGTGTTTATTACTGGTACAGGCTTATCATATCCAGAAGACAGAAGTTCGCAGTATGTATCTCCATGTTCAGCTTTTAAATCTGTCTAGCTGCTCATGGGTGATGTCCATTAGGTCTCAGAGTGGGTGTTATAGATGTTTCCTTTAGGGTTGAGCATTCAACCTCTCTTGCTCTCAGTATTTTGATATATCTCTGCTTTGACCTTTGCTCATTGGTAAAAGAGGCTTCTTTAACCAAGGTTAAGAGCTGCACCAATCTACCAGTACAAATATAAATCACTTTAAGTATATCTTTATTTAGCAAAACTTTAGTAGTAGAATCTTCCTTGGTCTTTTGAACAAATTTAAAATCCAAGGCGTGTAGTCGATTCCACAATGTAGGTTTAAAATTGTTCCTCTGGGACAATCATATAATAACATTTATGCACACTCTATGGACTCTGTTCCTGTGAAGAATCATGCAAAATACATGCTCACTCATTCTTACAAACTAAACTGAAAGTGTTAAGTAATAATTGGCATTTAATGACTAGAAAAAAACTTTTTAGATTAAACAAGTTTATTAGAACATCAGAGAAACAAACTCGACCATCAAAGTCAATGAGGCTTGTGCTCTGTTTTCATCATGATGATGGCAGAGCTATGATTTTGAAGCTGAATTTCACTTGAGAAGTAAAGTTCAGCGGATAGGTCAACATCATACAGATCAATACCAGTCCACGATGGACTTCATTTCACTGCAAGATCCTCTTCATCCAAGGGTAAGGTTCAGTACACTTGAGGTAATCCTAGAGTTGTAGGTGGAGCATTGAGAGTCTCCCATGGTGCCTTCAGTAGTAAGAACCAAATCCAGATCCATAACCAGAACCATATCCATAGCCACAACCACAGAGAGAGCGTGAGCCATAGCCATAGCCGCAGCCATAGCCACAGCCCAGACCACGGTAGCCACAGCCACTGTAGGAGCCACAGCCACAGCCCAGACCTCCATAGCCATAGCCCAGACCTCCATAGCCATAGCCCAGGCCTCCATAGCCACGGCAGCCATAGCCTCTGCTGCCATAGTAGTTTCCGTAGTAGCCACACATGGTGTTGGTTCTTGAGGTTGGTCTTGGGTAAAGAAGTATAGGTGAGTTGAGTCTGTACAGTTCTGCCTGTGGAAAGGGCCTTTTATATGCTCTCAGTGTGGGTGGGATCCACCAAGAACTCAAGCCATTGGCCATATTTCTGAAGCAGTTTGAATAATTAGTTGAGTTGATTTTACATATGGCATTGGAGTTATTTTCTGTGGTTGAACCACAGTTGCATCACCCGTGAGTCTTTAATGTGAGTCAAGGTCTCAACATCTAAATAATAGCTATATCAAATCTGTAAATTGTTGTTTTGTATCAAGGCCTTAAAGCAGGAATTAGCATTTTTAATACACAACTGGGACCTGCTTCCAACAACACAAGTTTGGCTTTGCTCTTGTTCATGTGTAACAGGTCAGCTTGAGTTCCTCTGTGCAACATTCTTTAATGTTTCATAACCTCTTACATGCCCTTAGGGAGTCTTTTCTTTTATATGTGAAAAGTTTTATTACTGATATCCATGAAGTCCCAAGGCAATAGTTTAAAGTCTCAAACAATAGCCTGAGATGCTTAATTTTTCTTGTATTTTTCCCAATAATTCATTTTTACTCTCTTTTTAAAACACCAGATTTTTCTATCCAGTTCCAATTTCTAATCTGAATTCCAAAATGAAATGTTTGTATTGCATTTTATTTATAAAATTTAATTTTCATGGAATTGGTTTCTTTAAATTTTAAGACCTTATTCTTAATTGTGGCTCAAAGACAAACATAGGTGTTTATTTATATAAAACAATAATTCTGACAAAGCTACATTTTCATGAAACCAGGTAGGATTTAACTAACCAACTAGGATTTTTTATATATATATATATACATGATCTCAGATTAGGGGAATTGCTAGTGTTGGCCTATCTCTAAGTTTATATTCCTTGCACAGTGAGCTTAACCCTTTCAGTGAGGATTTTAGACATTTTTTAAAATGCTCTCTGTATTTAAGAAACTGATTTTCTCTTCTTTCTTCCTTCTTTGAAATGAGGCCCTTAGTCTGCTGCACAGATGGTCCTAAGGCTCCTAGCGCGCCCAGGCTGCCTTTCACTCAAGATAATCTCCCTGTTTAAACCGCCCAAAGTCTGAGGTTACTGAGTATAGACCAGCACATTCAGCTGAAGTCATGTCTTTACCATTCACAGCAGTCTAGCATAATTCCAATTCCCAAGTACCTATCTGTACCAAGCTCAATTCTGATAATCAAATTAGCCCACGTACAGCACCTAGAAAATCTCTAGATCATTAGATATATGGGAATAATGTTTTATAATATTATTTGTTCCTACCATAAATATTTTCTTGAATACAAACTTTACTAGAGAGTGTTGAATAAGCAAGAAAGCAGAGGAATAGTAAAGTCTTCATTTGGAGGACTTATATCATTGAAGCTAAAGGAATAAGAAATTTTGTGTTAAGATGATGTACTAAAAGTAGAGAAAGTCACACTCTGGTTTTCCCAGGGACCCCTGTTGACTGTGGTCTCTAGCCTCCCAAGCAGGCCGATTCACAATGAGTATATGGGTCTCCATGAAGCCACCACCTGGAAGGCAGACTCATCTATTGTTTCTAACAACTAGATTCAGACTCACAAGAAGTAGAAACAAATACCAGGTAATAGAATTACCAGATGCTAGTTCATGACATGGGAAAACATTTAACTTCAACAGACATTAGCTTAAGATGGATGAAGGTGTTCCACTCAAACCCTAACATACCACTGCACATCACAGTCCACATCAGGAGGGTGGACAGTGAGGAAATATTTAGTGTACAGATAAATCACTGATCTCTGTTGAAGTTATCTAGAAGTATAAAACCGATGTTTTATTTTCTATTAGAAATGATAAAGTGATATATAGCTTGGTTAGGGACAAAAACTAAACCATATCCTCATCCATACAGTTGTATGTGCCAAAGATGTTACTTCAGTTCTGTAATTAAGGTAAAATGAATTCATCTGTAAAGGTATAGTGGGCAATATTAGATGACATATGACAGACAACCTACAAAGTAATGAATTTCTGCCTGAGTTTGACACAAGAATTTGAGAGTATTAACAAGCTGAGAACAATTTGCATAGTTACTATACTATCATAAAACCTCATTATGGAATTTGTATTTGACCTTCAATGAGGAAGGTCTTTAAAACTTTTTCAAAACCTGGCATTTAATACACATAATTTGTAAAAATCTTTACCTAACTGTCCAGGAATCTTGGCCATAAAAGCTTCACTGCACCTTATCAAATAAAAGCTTTATAAGAGTTTTGCTGGCACTGTTCCTTGTGATGTATGCAAAATAAATTCTACTGAGTGCAGCCTCATTTGTGATTGGCCACACCTACCCGTGAAGAAGTGCGAAAGACTGTGTGAAAATGGTGATGTTCATGTAGTAAGGTGGTCACTTGTTTGATTCCTGACTGCTCAGCCCCAAAATAATCACACAGAAACCATATTATTTGCAATACTGTTTGGCCAATAGCTTAAGCATATTTCTAGCTAACTCATATCCTAAACTCACCCATCTCCATCTATCTGTGTATCACCACGAGGTAGTGGCCTACCAGCAAGGTTTCAACACATCTCTCTCTGGCAGCAGCTCCATGGTTTCTCCCTCACTCTCTCTCCTTTCTCCCAGCATTCAGCTTAGTTTTCCCTGCTTAACCAAGCCAGTTTCTTTATTTATTAACCAATAAAAGCAACACATAGACAGAAGGACTTCCACACCATGTTCAGGCTCTGGGAAATTCCTTTCCCTTTTATACAAGTCATCTCCTGATACCATGATCAATGGCATCTGCTATGGGACCTTGGGTGTGGCGGGCTTAGCTGGGGTTTTGCCTGTGGCTCCTGAGACTATGGAGGCTGTGTGTTTGTTGCTGCTGTTCATTATGTGATGGCAGGCACTGTTGCTATGGATTCTACTGAGGAACTAACTTAAAAGCCCTTAATAAGCTGACGTTAAGCATTATGGACATAGATTCCATCACTATACAGACTCTTCAACATGACAGACTCTATCAGCTATGAAAAAGAGCTATACACATCTTTTTGCAAAACAATAAGATCTCTTAAAATGTACCATAGTACCTTCAATAAATTTCATTTTTGAAAAATATATTTTTACATTTATTTATCTTTACTACCATTTTACAAGTGAATTGTCACAAGAGAGAAACATATGTACGCCAATAATCAAAGGATAGACAGTATTCTGTGTTCCTGATTTGTCCTTGTGTGTACATCACTGACTGTTTTATACTCAGCTACCAAGTGGTTGGGTACCTTCCTATTTATACAGAATTGTTTTTCTCTTTAAGTGACAAGCAAAGCGTTCAAAGTGTCCCTAAATTCTAGAGGCTACTTACCATACTCCATCCCCTTTTCCCCAAACCACAAAGGAACACACCTACATTTTAAGCGGTGCTTCTGTGAAACATCGATTGTGTCCTTTACTGCCTTCTAGAAGCTTCATCGTGAGAAAGTCTCAACTAATGCCATTCACACAGGCTTATATCCCTGGTAAAATGGGCACAGGGGTCAGCATGAGCTCTGAGAGAGAACTTGGTGTCTTTTGGTGTCTGCAGCAGGGTACTTTGCTTTTGAAGTACATTCCAAGTATTCATTCATCCGGTTCACTTTGTGAGTCACTCTTTAACCCGCTGCCAGTGTCCCTAGGTGTGCTCTGATATCGAGAGAGTGTTGTGTAAACAGTTGCTCAACAACAGTCTATTCATCTCATATTTAGGCAATCACGCTAGTAAGAATTCACAAGTGTAGTTTCTACTGGTTCTAGGGGACATGGTCTCACAGCAAAATCCCTGACACTCTGACTCCTAAACCCTTCCATCCTGTCTGCTGCAGTATCCCATGAACCTTAGGTTCAGGAGTGTCTTTTAGATGTATGCACTGGGATAGGGCTCCACAACTCAGTATACTGATTGGTTGTGATTTTCCTTACTAGTTTCTGTTGCAAACAGAAGTTTCCCCAGTGAGGAGTGAGAACTGCGCTTATCTTTAAATTTTATAAAATTGATTAATGCATATTTTAAAATATCAGTTTGAATTTTTAAATAGCTAAATATCAAAATTATGAGTTACAAGTGACTTTTTATGGTATCCAGTGATTGTATAACCAAAGTGTTGCAAACTCACTATTCTATACATATCAACACTCTCCTTGAAGAAGAGATATGTCTAAAATGTTCTTAAATCCTTAAAAAGTAAATTTATTTAACTATGAGATTACATAATGCTACACTTATCTCTGTTTTTAGATTATGCGTGGCATTTATACATTTTACTTACACTTATCTGATAATTAATAGTTTAATATGAGGGAAATATCTTATATTAATACATGAATAGATTGTATAATGATTCAATGAACCTAATCAACACATTCACCCTCTCAAATACTAAAAATATATTATTTTGACTGTTCTGAAATATACATTATTACAAACTATAGTCACTGCACTGTTCAATTAATCTCCATAGAAATTTATTTTGTTCATGATTCTTTAAAAACATCATGGGGAGGATAAATGCATCGTTCAACAAGTATGACTAAGTCTTGTGTACGTTGATTATAAGAAGTACAGTGGCTAATTTGATTCAAAATTCATTTCCTAATGCAATAATTCTCCATAGAGTAATTGACACACTCTGCAGTGGAAATACCCCAGGCTACTACTTCCCCACACTTTACACCTATAGTTCACTTATAAGTTGAATTACAGCCCAAAATTTAAATTCCCGGTGAATTTTCTAATTCTTTATTTCTTATATCAGTGAATGTGTCACAAGTCGAACTTATTTTAAAGCAAACATTAAGAAGTTCTTTTCCTTATACAACACCTTCAATTAAGCCATTGGTGGCTGGTTAGCACCAGTAAGGATCCAGGCTCATTCTAAACCATGTGTCATTCTTTAGAGGCTATGACCTTCATATTAATATTAGACATGGTGACACGGAAAAGATAAGGCTATGATATCCATGCTTTATGTGTACATGTGCAAAACAGTTTTCCATTGGCACTTACAAACATTAGTGATATTCATTCATAACCCAGTTAAACAGTATCTCATGTAATAGTTCCACTTTCTGTCAGCTATGTTAGACCTGTCTCCGTTGCTTCTGAACAATACAGCAAGTTTGAATCATTGAACTCACAACATTCAGAGACACGTAAGCAGTTTATTCTGCCTTACTTACTTTTGTCATTCTTCTGTTTCCATAGCAAAGGCACTCAACACACACCAGAGACACCTGTATACTCAGTGAGTCTGTGTCATAGCCTCCTAGTTCTCCAGTTGGAGAACAGTATTTCAGCTGAATTCAAAGGTATTCATATTTTTCTGATTTCTTCTTTGCTGAAAAATGCACTGTGTCTTATTCTGGTGTTCTTGACCTGGCCAATGAAAGTGGGGAGAGGAATGTTCCTTTCTAAAGCAACAATGAAGAGCAATGTTTCTGAGTATCTCACATACAATGCCAACAATACCTCTGATGTAATTAACACTTGTTTTGGAGCACTCCTAGTATTTAAAAAATGCATTAATTCCTTTTAAGAAAATTTCAATAAAACAAGTTAGAAAATGTGTTTACTTCCCAACTTAAAGAAATTCTATTTCATTATATCAGCAACTGATGTTAACATGTTTTCTTCCTAAAAGATTTTCTTCCTTGAGGCAGCAGATTTTCACAAAGGTACTTATATTCTTTTGTGTTGCTTTTTTTCAAACTAAACTCTGCTGCTTACTCTTCATTTTTCCAACCAGTGTCAGTAGCAAGTGTTTTTAAGAATCCAATTAAAATGATCATGTTGAAGCTGAGCAAATTCACAGTCTGTCCTATGGGAGAGGCAGTGTTCCTTCACTAAGAGATATTTTTTTCCCTGTGTAAGGTATCTGTTTCATTCTGTCATCTTCTGAACAAAATTCAGAAAATTTGTATGTAATCTTTGGCTCTATGTGATAATTATAGAAATTTTAGGAGCATAATTCACTCCATGTAGAATGATTATATCAGTAGAAATCTCTGCATCCCACCATTTAGCAAATATCATCACAGACAAGTCACCAATGTTTCAACACAAGGAAGCCTTCTCTTTCTCTAAAGAATTTGAAACACTGAAAGCCAAGTCATTGACAGACTAAATAGAGCAAAGTAAGCAATGATTTTGAAATAGGAAAATTACTCCCACATAGTGTTATATATGCAGCACACTCTGTTGGTGTCTCTTTATCTCTTTAGGTACTGCTGTATTCCTGATCCAAGGACCATTTTCAAAAGGCAAAAAGAGAGTCAAAGGCAGCTGCTGGAGATCATCCCAATACTCCAGATCCAGGAGACAAAGTACAAATTTAGAGAAACCAGGTGCCTCAAATGAATGAAAATGATCTAGGCACCTGATTGTAATGCTGAGGCGGTAACCTGGGCTTGGTGCAGACGAAGTGATATATTGTGATAAAAAAAGAGAGAGAGAAAAATCAAGTCACTTAACGTCAAGATGTCAAGTTCCATCCTGTTCCAGAAAAATGTTATGATTTCAATATTCTTTGTTGCTGAATAAAATTCAATTGCACAGAATGCCATGACATCGTCATCCTTTTGTCTGCTGATGGGCATCTATGAAGGATATCTATTTCTAGCTTTTGTGAAGTGCTGTAACAATTTTTAAAATTAATTTCAAATGTGAAACAACACAAAAAGTAAAACAAATAACAATAACTTACCAGACTCTGATGATTTAATATGAAAAGATCAACTTTTTAGTATCTCCTAAAAATAAAATATGTGTGACTAGAATATCTGTCTGGGCACCAAGTGCTCACATAAGGATCTCATTACCTTTCCGTCTTAAAGCCCTTAAAATCTTATTAAATAATTTTCCATAACTTATGTAGTTTGATGCAGATTCATAAATATAATGACTTACAATTCAATTCATGATGAGGCTAGTGGCCAAAAGAAAAGAAAATGTGTGCAGCCTATGAGAATTCTTTATCTACAGAAACATGATAATAAGGCTTTTCTTCATGTAAGTAGAATTAATTATAAGTGAAGCCCTTCCTGTGGTTTGTCCCTTCTGATAGGGCATTGAAGTGCTGGAAAGGTAGTGTGTTCAGACAGAGGACACTGTTCTTGTAAATTTTTAACAAAACATTCTACTTTCAGATCATGTGTTATAACTATGGTGCCATAGGTTATGGTAACCTGGGCTTTGGTTGCAGCTGTGGATGTGGCTATAGCACCTGGGCTCTGGCTATGGCTATGACAAGTATGTATAGAGATATTGTATCTCATGCTGATATAGATGATACTTGACCTATGGATTCTATTGAGGAAAAAATTGAAATACTACAGCACTTGTATGTTTCCTGATCCCATGACTAGTACTTTCCTTAGTTTGTTTTTAAATAATAGTTATCTACCTTGACTTACTAGGGGAAGACAGAATAGTTTAAATGCTACATCCATCATGTTCATTGAATATAATCATTTTGAGTGTCTACTTTTATGAAAACTAATTTTTCTTTTGCTACTACTGTTAAAATTGTTATTCTACACAAAATGTGTTCAACATCCTTCACATGATACAAACTTTAATTCATTTCCTATAAAATCTCTTACATTGACAATACTATTCCTATGCTCTAACATTATGGTTATAACCTTTCTTATGGGCACACCTGTGAGAGAGTAGCTTTGTGACAGAAACATTGTCCACATGAAGAATGGTGCAAAGCACACATTTGTGAGAATATGTTATACTATGGAAGTTGCATTTGATGAACCTGTGATTGCTTCAATGATCCACACTGGCCCTATTAAAATGTTATTCCATAAGCTAAACTTTTAACTTATGAGTAAAATCCTACATCACGTTTGGTAAACTTTACTACACCCCTACACTCTAGGCTTTGTAGTCAGGGTTTTCTGTCCTGCCCAGTTCCCAAAGTTGTTAAGTCCCAAAGAAATCACACAGAGGTCTACATTAGGTTATAAACTAATTGGCCTATTAGCTCAGGCTTCTTATTAACTCTTTTTTTTAAATATTTATTTATTTGTTATGTATACAATATTCTGTCTGTGTGTATGCCTATAGGCCAGAAGAGGGCACCAGATCCCATTAAAGATGGTTGTGGGCCACCATGTGGTTGCTGGGAATTGAACTCAGGACCTTTGGAAGAGCAGGCACTGCTCTTAACCTCTGAGCTATCTCTCCAGCCCCCTTATTAACTCTTATAACTTATATTAGCCCATTATTCTTGTCTATGCTAGCCACATGGCTCAGTACCTTTGTTCAGCGAGGCAGTCACATCTTGCTTCTTTTGCGATGGGCTCACAACTGCAAAGGAATGGGTTTTCCTCTTCCCATAATTCAGTTCTTATTGGTCCATCTCTACTTCCTGTCTGGTTGTCCCACCTATACTTCCTGCTTGGCTACTGGCCAATCAGTATTTATTTAAAATATAATTGACAGAATATAGACATTAGTCCACACCAAGGCTTGGACTGTTTGTTTTCTTGTACACTACATTTGAGAACTGAAGGTTGTGGTTGTCCTGAATTCCTGTTCACCCCATTCTCCATGGTCCTCTTCTACTCTGCAGCACAGGCATGAACACCACATCTTATGTCTTATATTAGCATGTAAACTGAGTCTCCACAATATTTTTATCCTTGAAAGTTTCTGGAATTGCCACACCACTAATGCATGTGAGTCTCATATATAAAATCTCATGTCACTACTTTCATCAAGCAGAAACTTTGTGTTCAATGTTCAAAGCTGTTCTTTGGAAGATACAAGAAACGTTTTACATTGGAAATAACTTTCTTCCAGACATAAAAAATACATTTATCACAACTTCAACTTCAACATCAACCTGTTTAGGACTCATTTTGAATTAAAAGTTCTGTTTTTTGTGACCTTTATCATAAAATTATGAGTTTTTCACCAAATGATTGATACAGACATCACAACGTTGAAATATCAATATGCTGCATATTGTAAATTATTAATAAAGATAGATATGTACAGTCAGTGCTAATGTCAAATTTATATTAATTTAATAATTAAATCATGAGTCAGGAGAGACATTGTCAATTTCCAAAAAATATTTGTTGTGTCTCATTTTCTCATCATATGAAACATTTCAAATACTATATCCTTGCGTAATTACGAGGCTCTTTCAAATATCTGTCTACAAATGCTACACAGTCCATCCACTATGAGAGAGACATACAACAATTTTAAGAACACAAAGTCATCATTTATTGATTCAATCACAAATGACGTATTCATGATTCAGCACCAAGGACAGTTCCTGCAAGCCATAAAACTTGTTTTTATTTTTCCATAGATGAACCAAAGGAAAATAAACCAATTAACTAATTAGCTCAGGGCATACTTTGTGAATGTTTCATGTGATTTTCATGCTTTAGAATTAGAAGCACATGAGAAGCATATCTATTAAAATGTTTATGCTTTATCTCTCTCTGGGGCCCTGATGAGTTTGCCCAAATTATCTACTCAGATCAGAATTCTTGCAAAAGTAGGCCTAGATAATAAAATAAATTGATTAATACTGGAAGATATAGGATTTGAACCCCGCTTTTGTTCATCCTGTATTCCTAGGGCAATGAATGTATGCTAAGGATGTATGACAATTGCAATGAAAGAATCATATTGTCTACTTAACTGAAAATTATTATATTGAAATAACACGACTAAATTCATAAAGACAAATACTGTAAATTTTTCTCATATGAATCTTTGAATTTATATATATTATATATAGTATGTATTATATATGTATATATATTATATTTGTGTTCAGCTATGTATAGGGTAAGGATAACAGTCAGGAAATTAGGAAGAACATAACTATAAGCAAAAATGTTTTAATATGGGAGAAATGAAGAAAAAGAAGAAATGCTCATACAAGGGGCATCAGAGCAGAAAGAGGACTGAGGGCCTAAAAGGGTAAGGTTAGAGGCAGGAAGAGTGGGGTGGAAAAGCAGAAACATAAGAACAAACTACGTTGGGCAATGCCACAGTGAATCTCAGTGCTCTGCTACTAAGCTCAAAACTAATGACAATATTGGTGGTTTCTGTTAGAAATAAAATAAAATTGCTTTCTTGAGCATAGTTGGAAAAAGAATCATTGATTCTCTCCTGTGTTGCTCTGTAATGTCTTTCTTGGAAGAATTGATTTATAGCTTCCATGAAAATGCAATTTTTAAATAAAATGAAATTGCATTTTATTTTCATCATTTCTTTGGTTGCTAGGTACAATTTAGGAATGATGAGGAAATGCTGGAATTTTCAAGAAAAATCATAAGAGAAAATATTGACATGAGAAAGGTATATAGTATCCTTGGAGTTGGGGTAAACTTGGATTTTAGGTGACAGCTTCATTAATGAGGATAGTCTAAGGTTTCAAACATTAAATAGGCCAAACCACATAAGATGTATAATTTCATGAGTTTTAGTAAAATTCCAAATGATATAATTAACAAAAATTTACTTTTTAAATCTTTAAAGACAATTATTTACATTTTTGAAAAGGGATTCACTTAAAGGATCGCTAAAGTGTTATAAAACATGTCAAAATGGTTGGGGACAAGTCCATGATTCCCAACCCTACACACAGAATTAAGGGATACTGAGAGCAGGAGAAATCACCAATTGCTGTGCTCTTCCCAGGAACCATATCTCTTCCTGTCCCCACCTCCCTAGTGCTGGAATTAAAGACACGTGCTTCCCAAATACTAGGATTAAAGGTGTTAGCTAACTACACCTGATTATGTTTCTCTTTTATAGTGGATAAATTTTGTGTAGCCCAGTGTGACCTTGAACTAACAGAGCTTGATCTGCCCCTGTCTCCCTGTATCCTGGGATTTAAGGTGTGTGCCATCTCTGCCTGGCCTCTAGTGGCTCAGCTCTACACTCTGATCTTCAAGCAAACTTTATTTGTTAAAACACACAAAAAATATCACTGCAACACAGACTGGGTAGATTATATATAGAAATACATATATGAATTATGCATATAATGCATATGCATCTAACAACAATTAATAAAAGATGACATTAATTTGAAAGAGAATAAGGGACCTATGTGGGAAAGTTTCGAAGGAGATAAAGTAAGGGATATATAATATAATTATACTAATCTCCAAAATAAAAGAAGAAATGAAAAAAAGGAAAACTGTTATATGATACTTTGTGTCTAATTTTGTATGTCTCAGTTAGAGACACATATTTATTTGTTGAGAAATCATCAACAGTTTCATTTACTCAGAACTCTTTTAGACTGTGATAGTTAGGGGATTGATAGCACAAAATGCATTAATGACATGAAAACCGTATGGAAGTCTGTGCATGACTTTTAACTCCAATTTGGAATATACTGAAGATAAAGCACATGACGTTAAAAAATTGCAAGAAAACTGCTGCTGAAAATATAGGGTAGGAAAAGAAACCTAAAAGAGAATATAAAAGAACAAAAATAAAACAAATTGACCTACAGAAGAGACTATCACAGGGCTAAAACATTTGCAAGCGCACAGAGCTACATCATGAGAACTGGCCAGCACTCAGGAGATTTTATTTTATTTGAAGTCTTCCAGTGTGATGAATAGCTGTTTATTTATTACCTATTTATTCACACATTTTCCTTTAAGACATGGCTAAGATCATAAAACATTTTCACATTCATTTTCTGTATAGCATTGCTCTTTTAAATATTTTCCTGTGCATTCTCTAGTCTATACCACAAAGAATCTTCCTAAAACATTTTCCCCATTCTACCATACTTATATGTTGGTTAGGTATGTGGAATAGCATTTTACACACATTCTTATTCATGTACAAAATAACTGAAATAATACCAGTAATGCCTCCAATACTCGTGTGAGATTCATATCCTACCATGAAATAATGCTTTGTGAATTAATGGGTACTTCTGCAGTGACTTTACAAAATCATGGCTATAATTCCTTAAAACTTCCATCAATTTTATTGACTTGAAGGAATACTAATGTTCACAAATGGCATGTAACTAAATTCCAGTTTTGGGGTTTTTTTTTGTTTGTTTGTTTGTTTTTTTGTATAGCTACTTTCTGATCCAGCATTGGATTTTATTCACTTCTTATATTTCCTACTGGAAACCAGTGGGAATGGACATTGACATTTCAACTGTTAGGAAGCTAGAATTTGTAATTTTAAATTTTCTGAATAGTATTTTGGGGGAATTTACATTTTGGGAACTTGAACTTCAGAGACAAGACATATTATGAATGCTTTCATTGAGTGAACATGTCTAAAACCAATACAGACATTAGCAGTGAGAGAAAGTTCATCTTCTGGTAGGAAACTCTGCAAAACCATGCTAAAAGGTGAATAAATATAAGAAATAAAGACCTATACAATTTCAATAAGCAGTCTTCCAAAGGGATATAATTAGCTGTTAACGTAATATCTGAAGCAATTCATAAGAACCTCATAAAGATCAAGTTGATTACCAAAGTAAAATAAACCATGGATAAAAAGAAAAAGAAATGTATTAACCAAACTTGTTAATTATGTAACTCAACATAAAAAGTAATTCATCAATTCATACATTTTTTATGTACACCCACCTTAGAAAATGGAATGTTTATCACCATATTATCCTACTGTGTTTTATCAGTAAGCTGCACCCTACAAACTGAACATTAAGACAGCAACTATAGCCATTGGAAAGGCTGTAGAAAAATGTTTAAAAATATCCACTCCACTTCATACTTTCACTATGCTTTACAATCAAGAATTTGCAGGAATCAGGATTAATCATGATTTGCTTTTGTTAGTATTTATCTTTCCTTGGTGAGTGGTTTTAGGAAAATATCCCAAAGATGCAGTAAAACCTTACAACTTCTAAAAGTCATGAATCCTCTAGACTTTTGCAGCAACTATAATATGTGTTTGGCCTCTTCTGCAGTTAAATTTTTTATGATCATCTCTCATTGGTTGAAGAGAAACACAAAACCCAGAGGCAAAGATGTTCTAAGAATTCCTTCCTGGAAAATACTTAGGAAAGGGAAGAAATAGTACTGGGCGGCCAAATACATGACTACTCAGTTTTAGTCAAATCCACAATGCATTTCACCTTCTCTACACAAAATCTGCATGTGAATGGCACCAGTAAAGAATGTCTCATATATTAAACTGATTGATCAGATATTTATTATTTATCATTCTATCTCCTCAAGAATGCTGTACAATTCCCATGTGTGAGGAACTCTCCTTTGTCTCCATGAAATTCCTCTTGCATCTTCAGGTGACTGCCAAGTCAGACAAGCCAAAAGGTGGCATGGCACTCACAACTGCTTTGCATTTGCATCCCTGTTTCTGATTAATTCTATCATTGCTGTCTGTTTCTTTATGAGACATCTCCACCTGGTGCAAGCTGAAATAGTGGCAAGATTCTTAAAATCAGAATCTGGAGGTAACCTAGAAGCTTCCCTTGTATGGGCTAGCCTTCACAACACCAGAAGATACTTTAGGCTGTATGAAATGAAAAGTCATTAAAACATTCAGGTATGGCTCCTAAGAGCTAAAACAATTCCCTGCCAGAGGAGACATGGCCTGTAGCACCATAGTGGTATAACTTTTATAGTGGTAACCACCCACTTTTGTATTGACTCAATGCCCACTCCTTAGGAGGGAAATCATGCCTAGTTTCATACAACCTAATGAAGAACTCAGAACTGGAAATTCAAGGTACTAGAGAACAAAGCATTACTGTTTTTATACAAAGTTTACATTGCCAAATTGCTGTTTGACTTCTTTGGTAATTCCTATTTAAACTCATGAAAAAAAAAAGTTAGAATCTACATGTGTGGAAAAGCATATTTCTTTCTGGGTCTGGGTTACCTCATTGATAACATAATAAAAAATTGTGGTGTGGAACTAAACAGAGAGTTCTCAAAAGAAGAAATACAAATGGTCAAAAAATATTTTTCAAAATGCTGAACATCTATGGCTAAGAAAGTGGCTCAGTAGTTAAGATTTCTTGCTGCTCTTGGAACGGACTTGGGCTGAGGCCTAACAGTGACATGGTGACATGCAACTGTCTACAATCCCAGTTCCAGCAGCCCCTACACCATCTTTTACCTATGACTTCTGCTGTCTTATAAGCACGTGGTCCACATACATTCATTCAGACACACACATACACACACAGATGCATGCACACACACATATGCACAAATACATAAAATAAATGTTTTTTTAAAATATTCAACAACCCTTGCCATTAGAAAAATACAAATACCAATTAAAGATTGCATCTTATCCCAGTAGGAATGACTAACAGATAAATGACAAATGTTGACACATGTCGGGGGAAAGAAGCACACATTCACTGTTTTTGGTTGCAAACTGATGCCGCCAGTATGAGAATTAGCATAGTCTAGAGGCTCCTAAAAATTTAGAAGTAGATCTACCATATGAACCAGATATACCCTGAAGATTCTATATCCAACCACAGATACACCTGCTTATCCATGTCCATTGCCTGTCTATTCACAATAGCCAGGAAATAGGGAAAGAAGTCTAGAAGTCTATCTGCTGATACACGGATAGCAAACATTTGGTGTGTTTACCCAGTAGCATGATTCAGATGTCAAGAGAAATGAAATTTGAAGAGAAATGAATGGAGCTGGAAACAATTATTTTGGGTCAGGTGGCCCCTACCTTGTCTTATTCCACTCCAACTTCTGTCACCGCCCTCTCTCCTACAAGGCCCTTTCTCACCCCCTCTTTCTTTCTCTCTCTCTCTCTCTCATTGTCAGTTTGATTTTAATGAAGTTCATCTGTGAGACAAGGGTTTAGAAACTCTGTCTGAATTTGATGCACTCAGTATTAAATACAGAAAGGGAAAAAATGGCCATCATTCCTCTAGGATCCATCAGTAGCCAATGGTTCACCAGGGAATAAACATCCCACAGACTATTACAACTCTACAAAGACTATAAATATATATCTAAATGCAATATGAGTCCTATCCAATGTAAAACCCTATAAAATATGTTTCTGAAGCATTTGAGGAAAGTTTAACATGAATTAAATTGTATAGGATGCTAAGATTTGTTAAACGTCATTGGTGTGGAAATGGAATTATGGCTATACATATATATGAAACTTCTTCCGAAATAAAACACTTATAAAAATTCTGTCATGAAACTTCTTCCATAATAAAACACTTATAAAATATTCTGTCATGAAATATTTTAAAAATTTATACGGGAATATGGAAAGCATATGGCAGAATATTGACACTTATTAAATCATTAGGATATGCTTGTGAGGCTCCACAGTTTTGCATGCATGAAAGAGTTTTTAATAAAATAAATAATGGTACACAGAAAGTCTGCAGTGTATAAGTATATGTGCATGTTTGTGTATACACATATATATAATTCAATGAGAAATGTTAAAACTATTATATGTAGTGTTTATATTCTCTTTTACTTCAAGGCCTTTTAGCAGTAACTTTCTGAAAAACCTTTCTTTCAAAGATACACAATCTTATCCTGTGAAGATAGTGGGCTCACAATACAATATTAACAAATGTCCTAAAATCTTAATTCTTATGCTATATAATATATAATATAATATGCATTCAATAATAAACACTTATTGAATAAATTATGGTTAATCACAATGAAAACTTTTTGGGTTGAGATGATGGGTGAATTAGATTTCATTGATGTAAGCTTCCTTTAAATACTTACAAAACCAGAACAGAATTTTACTTTAACATACAATTAAATGTATCCATTTGATGATATTGTGTGTCTGTTTTAATGGTGATATTTATTCATCTAATTCAAGATTTCACAAAAAGTACCCTTTTTGTTCATGCCATGCCTTGCCTTTGATGTGTTGATCCAGAGAGGTTTCCGCAGAGGTTGTCTATAGTGGATTTATCTGGTACAGAATCTGGAGCATGGTTTTGTGGACAGAAGTTTCTGTCACTCCCAGTCCCACAACTGTTCAGTTCCAAAGATACACACAGAGGCCTACATTAATTATAAACTGGTTGGCCTATTAGCTCAGGCTTTCTTATTAACTAACACATCTTACATTAACCCGTAATTCTTGTCTGTGCTAGCCACGTGGCTTGGTACATTTTATCAGTGAGGCATTCTCATCTTGCTTCCTCTGTGTCTGAGTGACAACTGCAGACTGAGTCTTTGTAGTAAGGGTGAGCGGGCCGCATTCCCGGTGCCCAGCTAGCTTAACCCCCAAAATAATTACACAGAATCTGTATTCATTTAAACACTCTGGCCCAATAGTTTTAGACTCTTATTGGCTAACTCTCACATCTTGATTTAACCCATTTTTAATAATCTGTATAGCACCATGAGGTCGTGGCTTACAGGGAAAGATTCCTAACCAGCATCAGTCTCAGACAGGTGTTTCATGGCATCTGCCACACTACCCTTCTTCCTCCCAGCATTCCGTTCTGTCTACTCTGCCTACCTGATTTCTGCCCTATCAAAAGGCCAAAGCAGTTTCTTTATTCACCAATGAAAGTAACACAAATACAGAAGAACCTCCTACACCAAGTATTTCCTCTTCCCAAAATTCTCCTATTCTGGTCACCCCGCCTATATTTCCTGCCTGGCTACTAGCCAATCAGCATTTTATTAAACCAATACAACTGACACATCTTTACAGGGTACAAGACCATTGAACCACAGCACCTCCCCCCATTTGGTATTCTGAATATAATCTCCTTTGTTTAGCTTTTTCCTGACTATTATCCATAAAAACTTGTAACCAACACTCTAAACAAAGACAAACATCCTTAATCCATTTTTTTTGGAGAATGTGGGCATAAGTTTCTAGGCTACTTCCTGCTAATTGGGGGGCAGTAATAATCTTATGGAAATCTAAAGAAAATTTAGGATTATGTTCAAGTACTGACTGTAATGTTCTATGAGGCATAATAGTCTCAGCCAGCAGTCTTGAGGCTCTTCTGGATGTAGAACTCAGAGAAAACTCCAACAGAGGTCCTCTTAAATGTTATATCATCTGGGCCATCTACTCCTCTTGGAGATTTTTTAGGGTGGTCTTCCTCTTCCTTGATCAAACCTGATTTTTCTTAACCCAGAATGAATCTACAGTCTCTCATTTCCTGTGGAAACAAAAGCAAAACCTTTTCTCCAAAGTAAAATATCTATTGAACTTTTTGAAATATATATGTTGGATTAGTCCAGCAGCACTTATAATCAAATGTCTTTTAGCAGCTGTTGCTCCTTCCTCAGTCATCAAACAATTCAAAGACAACACAATAACATACAATATCCATATTTTCTGTGTATGTTACATTTTTATGTGGCTTTATTTTATTTTAAACTCTATTTTTAAATTTTAATTCTTGGTGTTTTTGAGACAGGGTTTCTATGTGTATCTTTGGCTGTCTTAGAACTCACTCTGTAGACCAGGCTGTCCTTGAATTCACAGAGATCCACCTGCCTCTACTTTTCAAGTGCTGGGAATAAAGATGTGCCACCACACTCAACTACTCTCTCTCTCTCCCTCTGTGTGTGTCTCTCTCTCTCTCTTTCTCTCTCTCTCTCAGATCTTTTTCCTTTTTCTTTTCTCTCCTAAACCCACATATATTTTTGAACACACTGTAAACTGTTTAGAGTTTTTTTTTCTGTCTAAATTTATCGTTACTGTATATCTCTCTTTTTTTAACCACATGAGTCTTTAATTTGTTAAGTGATATTGCTAGGATTAAGGAATGGCTTTTCTGGCTGGATCCACCACATTCCTTAGCTTTCTGAGAGTCTAGCTTGGTGGAAGTACTGGTGGGAGCCATGTTTATTGCCACAACTGTATGGAGTTTCAAGGTCTCTGATACCACCTAGGAGCATGGTGTCAGCTATTCATAAACACCATTTAAGTGTTCGGTGGTGGGGCTTCTTAAAAGATCTGCAAGGTTTTTGCAGCTAAAGCTGAGTCAGGAGGAATCTCTTAAATGAGATGTACTTGCCTCTAGCAAACAGAGACCACCCAAGAAAATGTTGCTACCAAAAAGCCATTGTTAATTATATTCTTTTGTGTCTAGAATTACTTTCCAAGCTCTCTCAGGTTTTATGTGGATGTAGTTGTCCACATTGGCACCATTTGTTGACACAGATTTTTTGTTCCGCCCAGTCCCACAGCTGTTTAGGTCCAAAGATACACACAGAGGCCTACATTAATTATAAACTTTTAGCTCAGGCTTTCTTATTAACTAACACATAAATCTTACATTAACCTATAATTCTTGTCTGTGCTAGCCACGTGGCTTGGTAGCTTTATCAGTGAGGCATTCTCATCTTGCTTCCTCTGTGTCTGGGTTACAACTGCAGACTGAGTCTTTCCTCTTCCAAGAATTCTCCTATGGCTACTGGCCAATCAGCATTTTATTAGACAAATACAAGTGACAAATATTTACCACAGCATGGTTTTATCTGAGTGAAGATCTGACTTTACGGGGCACAGTATTCTTAGATAATATTGAGAAAGATCAAAAGAGGCCCACAGTCTTCCTGTGCCACCATGGTTCATCACACACGTGAGCACACATGTGACAGTCACAACAGCACAGCTTCTGTAAAGTCAAGATAATGCCTTAAAATACAGCAGAGTGTCAATATCTATGACTTCACATCAACCTCAATTTGGCTTGTAATTTGAGAATTAGCTACAGACACAAGCACATACAAGGAAAGTTACTAACCTGAAGAAGTTCATTTTTGTTTTATTTTATTATAGAAAAACTAGTTATATATCTCATATTAGGTTCTTTGAGAATAGCTTATGTTTATCCAATTTTGTGTATATTCATATTTTTCCTGTAACAACTCATCCTTTTATACCTGCTCTAAGATTTACCATGAGAATTTGAACAGGTGTTAGTGAATTTCTCATTTTAATACTATTTCTCATTTAATGTATAAACCATTATCTTAACATATACTAGGTATTTGGAAGGTTTGGTCGAGCTAGAAATTATCATAAAGGACATGCCTCTGGAGGTTCTAATAGACTCCAGGTCCATTCCTCTTTCTCAGCTTCCTGCCTGCAATGAGATAAACAGCCTCTTCATAATTGTGCTTCCAGAGCATTATACCTAAGGTCATATGGGCCACATGACCATGGGCTGAATCATCTAAAAATGTGATATACAATAAAAAAATCTTGAGGTAGAGAAAGCTTTGCAGTTAAGAGCAGTTTAGAGTTTAGTTTCCACCACTCACATTGGGGTCCTATTTACCTTCCAAACCCTGTAGGCAAATACACATCATAGTGACAGACACTCACAAAACCACACAATTGTACACAGAATAAAAATTAGGAAAAAACACATCCTCAACACAATGAGTTCCCTTCATTAAGTTGTTCTGTTATGTATTTGGTCACAAAAAAGAAAAATTTAGCAATTAATAGTTTCTACTTCAAATATCTCATGAAGAATACAAGCACTCTACTGTTAGTTTCTAACCCCTTTGTGCATTTCAGGTTCTAGGAGAATTAAGATTCTGTTCTCCTAATGCAAATATACTGGTAGCATCCACTCTTTCCCTTAACTTTGCCTGTTCCTAATTAAATCATTTTAGTACATAGCTTAATATTTTTAAGTGGCTTTGTGACTTAGCTACAATTTCTAGCATACAGTGTAAGAGATAAAGCAAAACAATAGGAAACACAATCATAGCAATATGATTATATTTAGATAATGTAAACTAACATATCTTAAAAATGACAGGCTTATCTTCACCCTCAGTAAGTGCTACTGCTGGCAGAAAATGTGAACCATGATAGGTTGATCCCTCTCCACTTGGCACAACCAAGATTCCTTGAGCAGCACAAAATCAGACTTGATAGTTTTTAATATTAATTGTTTTTTATTGAAAATATGTTTATACAATATGTTCACAATATGGTTTACCCTCTACCTAATGCCCAGAGTTTATTGCTAAAGAAAGAATTCTTTCTAATTATTCCTATATCTCCTCTCATCCAGATCCACATTTCAGTCTCTCTTAGAAAACAAGCAGAAATATGAAGAAGAAGAAGAAGAAGAAGAAGAAGAAGAAGAAGAAGAAGAAGAAGAAGAAGAAGAAGAAGAAGATTTAAAAAAAGAAGATAAAAGAGGAAGACTCAAATTTGAGAAGGTAAGAGAGGAGTAGATGGTAGATATAAGTAAATGTTGACAAAGGTTTCTGTCCAGCAGTATCCCACAGCCAATCAGTCCCAAAGAAACATACAGAGGTCTACATTAATTTTAAACTGCTTGGCCTGTTAGCGCAGAATTCTTATTAACTCATATATCTTATGTTAACACATAATCCTTGTCTGTATTAGCCACATGGCTTGGTACCTTTATCAGTGAGGCATTCTCATCTTGCTTCCTCAGTGCCTGGGTTACAACTGCAGCCTAAGCCTTCCTTTTTTCCAGGATTCTCATATTCTGGTCACCCTGCCTGTACTTCCTGCCTGGCTACTGGCCAGTCAGTGTTTTATTAAACCAATACAAATGACAAATTTTTACAGGGTACAACTATTGTCCCAGAAGCCCCTCCCCTTTTTTTCAGAACAAGAACTCTGAATCTAATCTCCTTTGTTTAGCTTTTTTCCTGACCATTATTCATAACAACTTTTAACCAACACTCTAAACAAAGACAAACATCTATAATCTATTTTTTGGGAATGTGGGCATAATTTTGTAAGCTACTTCCTGCTGATTTGTGACCAATGATAATCTTAAGGGAACCTAAAGAAAATTTATGGTCATGTCCTGACTTGAATATTCTAGGAGGCTTGATCATCTCAGCCAGCAATCTAGAGGCTGTTCTGGATGTAGAACTCAGAAGAAACTCCAATAGCTGTTCTCTGAAATGTGGATCATCTGAGCCATCTTCTCCTATGGAGATTTTTTTTCAGGGGGTATTCCTTGATTAAACCTGATTTTTCTTAACCTAGAATAAATCCACAGCCTCTCACTTCCTGTGGAAAAAAAATCAAAATCTCTTCTCCAAAGTAATGTATATTTTGACTTAAATTTTGAAGTCAAGTCATTTTCAAAATATATAAATTGGATTAATCCATCAGCATTAATAATCAGATGTATTTCAGCAGCTGTTGTTCCTTCCTCAGCCATCAAACAATTCAAAGACAACACAATAGCATACAGTATCAAGATTCTCTGTGTATTTTCCATCTTTACATGGAAGCTAAACCAAGGCAGGTGGGAGCTGGGAGTGCTGGCTTTTCTCCCAAACCCAGGTGGCTAGGTTTGGGTCCAGTTCCTAAAGCTGGAATTCCAATCCCAACTCTGACCTGAGCTGGTGGCTAAAAACCTCAAAAAACCTCAGACAAATGGCTTTTTTGTGAATTCATACCCCAAAATGTCGGATGCCACAAGATGCACAATTAACAAAAACTCAGAGAGAGAAATTGGGCTCAACCTAAAGATCTGAGAAGCAAAGCAGCCAGCCACTGGATCTTACCTTGACATCAGTCTGAAAATGATGATCCTGACTTCAGGAATCTCATAATGAGACTGTTTGTCTGAGAGCTGTCTCCCCCCATCTTATATTCCACTCTGGGGTTGAGATTAAAGGTGTGCACCTGATGTGATATTCCCCTTTATATGCTGTGAATACCATTGGTTAATAAAGGAACGGCTTTGGGCCTATAGCAGAGCTATAGGGGAACAGAGCTGTGGGGGGACTAAACTGAATGCTGGGAGAAAGGAGGCAGAGTCAGAGAGAAGCCATGTAGCTGCTGCCAGAGACAGACATACTGAAACTTTGCTGGTAGGCCACGTCCTTGTAGTGATGCACAGATTAATGGAGATGGGTTAAAGATGTAAGAGTCAGCCAATAAGAAGCTAATGGGCCAAGCAGTGATTTAACTAATAGAGTTTCTGTGTGATTATTTTGGGGCTGAGCTGTTGAGTAGACAGGAACCAACAAGCAGGCCTCCTCCAACATGCACAACTGGGGTTAAAGGTGCTTGTCACCATGGCTACTGGGTGTTACCATAACCTAATCTATAAGGCTGATTAGTGGGACTGTTTTACTTTTAGGACTTCAGGCAGTCTTTATTTATTAAAATACAATTGAAATGCTGCTATGGGTAAATATGATCAAAATATATTGTATGGAATTCCCAAAAAACTAACAAATTTTAAAAGGGCCATTTACTTTCTAAAGATTGAAATAACAGAGATTAAATGACATGACTAAAAAAAATACACACCAGCCATGCTGTGGCAATGCACAGCTTTAATCCCAGAACTGGGGAGGTAGAGGCAGACGGAACTTTGTGATTTCAAGGCCAACCTGGTCTACAAGAGCTAGTTCCAAGACATGCACCAAAGTTACAGAGAAACCCTGTCCTGAAAAACCAAAAAAGAAAAGAAAAAGAAAAAAAGAAATACACACCAAACAAATATACACACAACAGTAATTACTACTTTAAAGAACTCATCCATACCTCATCCATTCTGTATTAGGAAGGCACAAGAGACATTCATCCACATAAGACTCATCTTACAAAGCAGCACAAGCAAAAAAGAAAGAAAGAAAGAAAGAAAGAAAGAAAGAAAGAAAGAAAGAAAGAAAGAAAGAAAGAAAGAAAGAAAAAGGAAGAAAGAAAAGGAATGAAGGAAGGAGAGTGCCCCAAGCAAAGACCCGTATTTTGAGATCTGTATTTTGTTTACAGCCATCTTAAGTTCACAAGTAAGATATTCACCTTTGCAGGGCAAGTTCAGAACCTAAGACATTAGCCTAGTGAGACCTGCAGGCACCAGCTTTTAGAAACAATTAGCATTTCCTTTGTTAGTCAACAATCACAGACCCTCAGTATTTACTTATCAGCTAGGGATGTCTCCAGACCTAATTTCCAGCAGACCTGACACCCCTTCCCTTCCCCCTTGCCTGTTTGCTATATAACAGCTTCTGAGGAATAATAAACTGCTGTTTGATCAGAAATCCTGTCTTGCTGTCATTTTCTCGTGTCTCTTATGCCCTTCCATTCCTCTTCCTCCTCTAGGTTGATCAGGGACCCCCATTCGTATCCCGCTGGCCAGGATAGGAGAAAAGGAAGACAAAACCCTTCCAGTGGAATAGTGATAAACAAACGAATATGTGAAGGAAAAATATTAGTTTAATGATTGTAAAATATGAGAGAACCATGTCAAATGTCTTCAATAAACAAATGTAGAGTAATATAGGATTAGAGAGGCTCTTAAAAAGCCACATATTTCATTATTTGGCCATAGAATTATGACACAGAAGCACAACTATTTCATTCCTGGTCCTTCACATGTTTTTAACACCTGTGTGCTAGCAGCTTTATGTAACTGGAAAGGAAGGAATCTCAACTGAGAAAGGCCTCTGTACGATTCATCTGTAAGGCTTTTCCTTGATCAGTGAGTGATTGAAAGGGCAGGGCCATCCCCATTGTGGGTGATGCTATCCATCGGCTGGTGGATCCACGTTATACAAAAGTGGCTGAGCAGGCCATGGAGAGCAATCAAGTAATCAGCAGCCCTCCATGCCACTGTATCAGCTCCTGCCTCCAGGTTCCTGTCCTGTTTGAGTTTCTGTCCTGACTTCCTCTGGGGATGAAAGCTGATGTGGAAGTACAAGCCAAATAAAACCTTTCTCCCCAGATTGCCTTTGGTCGTGGTGTTTCATCACAGTAATGGAAACCATAACTAAGACAACTCAGTTTCTCTCTATAACTGTCTACTTAACAGCTGCTGGGGACAGTCTCATTGTAACTTTGATTTGCAAAAGTGGTGAAATAGAACTTTATTTTACCCTTTGGTTATCTACAGGTTTTCTTTTGAAAAAAATCTCTATTTTAATCTCAAATAATTTAATATAAGTTTATTTTTATTGTACTGTTTAGTTGTATATAGTCCATGTATATTTTAGTTATTAATTCCCTACACTGCATATCACTTGATTTTTGCTTTACTCTGTGGATTTACGTGCTGTGAAGAACCTTCCTGGTTAGATACAAGAAAACTTGTCTGTTTTCATTTTTGTTGCCTGTACTGTTGAACTCTCATGCAGGCATGGCTGAGGTCAAGCAAAAACCTCTTCCCTATGTGTTCTCATATGAGTTTTATGGTTTGAGGGTTATATTTATTTAATCCTTTCATTTAGAATTCTGTTTTCAGTGTTGCTTCATATAATTTCAGCTATATGTTCTTTCTTTTTATCTATATCAACATATTATAGATGATAGACAGACAGATGAATAGATGGATAGACGAAATGGATGGCAGACACTGGTTTTTTTACTAAATGATCATAAGTCTATCACTGACAGTATTTGTGAGCTCAAGGAATTTTCAGATAGACACAGGAAAATCAGAGTGTTTTATTTTCATGACATCATCCAATGTTTGCAGTGATGAAAACTTACTTGTGTAGATTTGTCTGTTGGAATGTCAAAATCTCTGAGTTTGAAATTTTATAAAAAAAATTTAAAGGAAATAAAACTTGCCTTTTACTGCTGGGTTTTCATCATTCTTATTAATACTCCATCCACCTGCTACAAAGAGAGAGACAGAGGACATGCACATGGCTGGTCTGGTCTCTTTAAAGAGTATGTACAACATGACTTTATGAAAGACTGTATTCAGGTTAGTAGCTAATATTTTGTGCATAACTGACAAAGATTCTACCACAAAAAATAATTCCAGAAATTGACCCTAAGCCCTGTGTTTGTGTATGTACATGTATGAATTTTCATGTGGCATGTCTGTGATGTAGGCACACAGTTGGTAGAAGGCAAGCAAGCTTGTATGAAGCCAGAGTAAAACACTGAGTTCCTTACCACTATGTCCTGTCTACCCACATAATTTTTTGACATAGGGTCTCACACTAGACATCAACTTAGGCTGACAACCAGCAAGCTCCTCCTATCTGTAACCTACACATCAATAGGATATATGTAGCATGTGGCTACATAATTCCGGAGGTTTTATCTAAGAGCTTCACACTTACATACCAAGTACTTTTACCCACTGTCTAGTCATCTCACTAGACACTGGGTAAACTTTTTAGATGGCATGATACTGCTTTTCTTTCAAAATCACGTCTAAGGGCACATGAGAACCCTGGTTTAAAAATATATGTAAAGTTAGAGCTAGAAACAGTGCGCAGTGGCTAAGAGTTATGGATGCTCTTACTGAAGGACCCAGGTGCAATTCCTAGCACACACACAACAGTTCACAGCCATCTGTAACTCCAGGTCCAAGAGATCCACAACTTACATCTGACATTTACAGGCACTACATCCTCATGCCACACAGACATATATGCAGCAAAAACTTGTACACATAAAATTAATAAAATAATTTTTAAAATTAAGGGTCATTGAAGTAGATGTTGGGTCACTGACTCAACAAGAATGAGTTTCACAGTTACACCTACAATACCTTTACATAGGCTCACAAAGAAACACCTGGATCTTGTACAGTTTTTCTTTGGATTTTCACAAATAAAATGGTGTTTTATGTTCCAAAGGTTTTAAAACAACATTCGGGACAACAATGTGCTTAGGAATAAATCTAGACAAATTAACGTAAGATGACGACTTGCCACCATTATTGATGCTGTAAGCAATAAACAACATCTTCTTCATGAACAAGAGTTCAGAAATGTTCTCCTACAAATAAGCTCATGAAATGTAACAACAACAATAACAAAAACATGAAAGCAAGCACAAAGACACTAATAACTGACACTAATAAACAACTGTAAAATGGAGAAAACTATTTAATGACATATCATCTGACAAAATTATGTGATACATTCTCTGATCTAGATGAAAAACAATCTAGAGTCTTGAAAAATGAAAGGATTCCACATTTAGACCATTGGATGCTGATGTAGGAGCACAATTATCTAAGGTATGAAGCCTTGAGTATCCAATAAATCATGGAACTCGTGATGTCTCTGAAGCACAGTGGAGAGAGGTGCCTGTGGTTTCCCCAACAGCAACCCAGGTGTATAAAAGGCCCTGGGCAGATGGGGACACCCAGACTCAAGGATCCTACCTGTGGTTCATAACTGAACAATCTGCTCCTAACAACATGTGTTACTACGGCAGCTACTATGGAGGCCTGGGCTGTGGCTATGGTGGCCTAGGCTATGGCTATGGCTGTGGCTATGGCTGTGGCTATGGCTGTGGCTATGGTGGCTATGGTGGATGTGGTGGCTATGGATATGGTTGTTGTCGCCCACTGTGCTATAGAAGATACTGGTCCTATGGCTTCTACTGAGAAGATTCTGTAGCTTCTCAGCCTACGAATTATAACCAGCTCTCTAAGTTGAAATATCTCCAAGTGTCTTAAAACCAGAAAGATTTTTAATGGCTTCAAAAGCACTATTATATTTTCAATTATCTGTGGAAAATAAATGAAATTCAACTTGTCTGTATTGTTTCATCTTTATCAGTAAGACAGTATGACAGTCTGCAAAAATTTTCTTCTGAAAATGTATTTAATCATATGTAAACTACATCAAACTTGATTTCCAACTTAAATGTAAAATAGATTTATATTGTTAAATAAACCATATTTGTTTCAAATATTGCCTTGTTCTTGTCTTAATAATTATCTACAACAGTCTTACAAATATATTTTGTGTTCGTTCACTTCTGGGAATGAGAAAGAAAAGAGAAATAAAACTGTCCTTTTGTGATCATTAGGATTCTAAAAATAATTGGGACAAAAATATTAATTCATTTTAACAAACCCTAACAGTTTGTATTTACATGTCTTTTGGTATCCACCACTGTTCCTCAGTGCTATGGTTTTGTTTTTCAAAACAAGTATCTCCTTCCCATTTGAGCAATCATGTTAGTGAGACTTTATGGGTATAGTTATTGAGCATGGATGGCACTGCCAGACATGTCAAAGTAGGCAAGGAAAAGCCCACGGGTTCTCACTCTTATACAAATACTACAGGCCGATGAGGAAAGCTGGAAGAGGGACAGGTAGTCCTCCCAGGAAAGTGCAAAGTGGTCAGCACTGAAAACATACATACAAGCAACATTATAATGGTTGAGCGGATTATATCTAGAATTATACATGTATATCTACATATAATACATATAATGCATATATGTATGCATGCTATAACAATTAGTGAAAAGAGGCCATAAAATTGCAGAAGAGTTAGGAGGGGTGTGTGAGGGAATTTGAAGGGAGGAAAGGGAAGGAAGATGTAGCCATATTCTCAATTTTTTTTAATTAAAAATGAATGTTTTCTACAATGGCTGTACTTCACAACACTGAGCTTCCATTTCATTACATGTGTTTGTGTGCATTGTGCTTTTCACAGCACCAGTAATTTGGAATGCATAACCTATAGCCCTATATAATGAAATGTTTCTCACCTTTTAAAATATCTGAACCAGAGAATGGCCATTTGCTTCATTGTATTGACAAGATCAGCACTACTGAGAGCATTCTGGCTTACCAATGAAGCTAAAAAGTATGACTTCTGAATATGCCACTCTATGTCAAATACATAGAGAAACATATGTATTGTCCAGAGAAATGAGTTTCTTGAAACCATGAAATAGTTTATCAGTTTTAAATCAACATTAGACTGTTTAGCTTTTTTTGCAGAAGTTTATCATTTTTCAAATATTTGTCTGTGTATACAAATTTTCTCTAAAATCCAATCATTTTCACCTTTGAAATAGTTATGTTTCATAGGGAAAGTCAAGATGTCAACAACAGTGCTATGTGCATCACCCAGAGGACTGTGGATAAGGATGCCGTGAGTGGATATTGATATGCACATCATCAGTTTTTCCCAATTAACCTCTCGTTCTTTTCACCTGCTTGACAAGCCCCCCAAAAATGTCAATCTGCAGAAAATCATAAACTCATTGAGAATTATTTTTAAAAAATCACTCTGAATATTGGGCTAAACCTGATTATACTGGCCAAATCCAATTGACCCAGAAAGACATAAACTGTCACTGTTATTGCCACACATGCAGAAGTTTCTCATGCTTGCATGCCAGGCCAGTTACTGACTCAACAATCTGCTCAGCCATCTATTCACGCTTGCTAGTCCTGAGAAGGTCCAGCAGAGAGAGCTGCGGTCTGTTAGTGCCAACTCCCCCTCCTCAACTGTGCCTCTACAGCAGTGCTTCTTCAGCACACACCGCGTGCCATTCCAGAAACTCCAGAGTGGCTGGGGTTACAATCATAGAGCCTGGACCGTGGCTGAGGTCTCAGTGACTATGCTGCTGTCTTCTCTTTCTGCTGCCGAACATTGCAGTCCTATGAATTCTGTTGAGAAATTTACAGAACGGTGCCACTGGTTTCAGTGCTCCTCTGAACACCACCTAGTCCCTCCCAAGGTCAGATAGGGAAAGAAAGCCTTACTAGGTAACGGGAATGCAAATGTATGCATGCAAGTAAACCTACACCCACTGATAAAATATTCAAAATACTAAAACCCTACCATCTTACGCTGATGTCATAACCAATAACTGCCTTAATTATTCTGTAATATAATACTTTCACAGAGTGAGCCTCATTTTTCCTGCTCCTCTTTGCTGTCTTTGTCTTTTGTTTGATGGTGGACTGGTTTAAACAGGATCCCACAGAGCCCATGGTGGCCTTGAGCTTGCTTCGTAGCTGAGGATGAACTTCTATCGCCACATCCAGCTGTTGTCTCTGTTCTCAGCTTCTTCTTGGACTTTGAACGTTCAAACAGAAACATATTTCTTTGTTTCTGAACACCCTATTTTATTATGGTCTGTTTGACATAGATTTCTATTCAGGTTAAATTTGCAATCATGGGGAACTTTTCATTTGGTAATATTTCAGAGAATTCATACTATTTTTTACTAAAAAGGATTAATTCATTTCTATTTGACTTTCAATATATTGCACATAAAATAAAAATATTAAGAGTGTCATGTGGAGTCCTTTATTATGGGAAAAATCTTTTCCCAAATGATATTTTAGCTACATAAAGTTTATATTCATTTAAAAATACCATCAATACAGTAAAGATCCAAGTTTACCAGACATTATGAAAAGTTATGTTATGACCTCATTAATGCAGTAAAATAATTGTATTTTTGTTTTCTCTAAATTTCTAGATGTTTTCCTAATATCCTCTTTGATCTCCAGTCTTTTGTGATATGGATTAGTAAAACGGTTATATTAATAATCAGTGAAACAGAAGCAGAAAATACGGATAAAGATAAAATAAATAGAAATCAGATAGCAAACTGACATACTTAAATTCTCAGATATAAATAATTACTTAAAATATAAACACTATAAATTCACCAATTAAGGAATAGCAATAAGCAGACTGGAAAAATATATCATCCAACTGTATGCAATTTTTATATCACTCACTAAAGAAAAACAGCCTCTTAGGTTTAATATAAGTAATACAAATACTATGGGATATAGATATTGATAAAAATTATATTAAAAAGAACTTTGGTTAAAGGTTCTATTCAGGATCATGCTGCTTATTGTTCTCCCATGTGAATTTCCCATGAGGCACTTGTCTCATATTCAGACCTTTGTGATGGCTCCTTTCAGTTATCAGGACCAGGGCCCTGCTGCAACATTTCTGTCCACATTCTCATGAGTTTGTTTATATTTTTCTCCTTCTGTACTTGGAAATGTAGTCTCAAGTTCACAGAACTAAGCTTAGAAAATGATGTTACATCCTATTGCAAAAGCTTCATTTGTTCTACACTGTAGCTAACAGTTCAGTTTAAAGGAGGTTGACTCTTCCATGTGATTGTCATCTTTACATGGCTTGACTCAACATTTCTCTGATAAGGATCAAGGATAAAAAGCATTTCTTACATTTATTGTTCATTAAGAGTGGAATTTAGAAAGTGTGTGCTTTTGTGTTCGGGTGACTTTTAACTAGTTGTCTCTGATTTATTTAATAGATCTATTTAGATATTCTTGAATTAAAATATGTTTAGATTATATTCACCTCATTTTCTTCTTGAAGTTCTGTCAAGGTACTCTTTACAGTTCATGTTGAAATAATTTTACATGGTTTAATGTAAACAGAACTTTTTATAAATTATTGATGAGTCTAGTCCCATTTAGTCACAAGATAATCCTATTAATTTTCTTTTATCCAATATACACAATTTAGAAGCCTACATGTCTCTACAAACATTGCTTTGACTGAGTTAGTAAGAGGACCTGAGTTTGGAGGCTGCCACCCACATACAAAGCTGTGTGTGGTCTCCAGCCCAAGCAGGGTTAGAAACAAGGGATCACTGTCACCTGCCATCCTAGTTCCAGCTTCAGTGAGAGATCCTGCCTCACAGAATAAGGTGGAGAGTGACAGACTTGGCACTCAGCAACCTCCTTTGAGTTTTTTTAGGCTCACCACATACACACTTATACATGCATGTGTACTCTCTCTCGCTCTCTTTCTCTGTGTGTGTGTGTGTGTGTGTGTGTCACATGCATTCACATTTGCACTCACACTTTCACAACAGAAATACACTCACACACACTCTCACAACAGAAACTCACTGTCTCACACACACTCTCATACTCATATACACACTCACAATACATGCATGCCCACACTCATACTTCTTTTTACCCTACATACAATGTCAACAGCATTATTAAGTTTTAAAACTTTGATAGCTTGCATTGTGATTTTGTGTTTTATCTGTCTCAAGGTAACTCTCAATTTGAAGATATGGAGACTTTCTTATCTTATTCTTTGTTTAGCTTTCTAAGATTAATTCTTTGTGAGTAAAATTCAAACTATACCTTTAAGTGTATTATAATGCTTGGCAGCTTGCTTGTTTCAGCTTTTCCTCAGCTTTAGAACTACTCCTTGCTCCCTTGAAAACTATGCCTTCTGACTTGGGATTCAGTTACTTTCAACTTTCTGTCAAATTTCATAAGTGCTACATTTTTTTAAACTCTTTATATCCTTGTTTACCTATATTTGGATTACCTATCCATATAGCTATTAATATTCATATGTATTTAATTTTATTAATATGGCAAGAGCATTGACTTAATTCGATAACTACATTATTTACATAATGTTGAAAGTTATTAGATTATTTTTAATAGTTTGATCTATGCATGGTTATATTGCATCCTTTACTCGTAGAGTTTTATTGCCTTAAACTCTACCCTACCTGTTATTAATGTGATGCTTACTATCTTCATATTAATGTTAGCAGATTATATTTGATTAATAATTAACTTTCATATACCTTTGACATATTAAAAAAGTGTCTCTTTTAGCAACATGTACTTAGTGCTGTGTTTATCCAGGCTTTGATTGTCATAATTTTCATTGTTATATTTAGCTTATTTACACTATTTACCAATATATGGATATGTAATATACATGTATGGGTTTATCATATCATCACTGTTTTGTCTTTTTTCAAGAATTTTCCTATTCAATTTTTTTGCTTAATCAGATATTTAATATCCTGCTTTTCTCTCTCCAACCTACAATGCACAGCCTAAGAGGCTAGACAACAAGGAAGACACAAAGGCGAATGCATGGATTTCCTTGCAAAAGGGAAGTAGAAGGCATCTGCAGGGTAAACTGGGGAAGAGGGTAGGGAGGATGGAGGGATTGAAACTAGAGGGAGGGCCTGGTGTCTGAGGAAGGTTGGAGGCAGGATGGAAAGGGAGAGTAACAAAAGAGACTTCTTTACATAAGGAGCTATTATGGGGTTAGGGAGAAACTTGGTGCCAGGGAAACTCCCAGGAATGCAGCAGTAAGGCTTCTAACAGTGAGAGTAGGACCTCTCCCCAGCACTTAGCTGGCTTTTGGTAACCTGTTCCCCATGCTGAATTACCTGGAAGTGGGGGAGTTCAGTCCTGCCCCAACTTGATGGTGATGCTTTCCAAAAGCCCATGGGAGGCCTGTCCTTTCCTGAGTGGAGATGGAGCAGGAGTGGATGGGGTGGGGTGTAGCTGGGAAAGGGAAGGAGAGGAAGGAGGGGAAATGGTTGGAATGTAAAATAAATGAAAAATATGCTATTAATAAACATTATATTAAGTGAGGTAACCCAGACTCAAAAGACAAATATCACATGTACTCACTCATAAGTGGCTTTTAGACATAAAGCAAAGAAAACCAGCCTACAATTCACAATCCCAGAGAACCTAGACAACAATGAGGACCCTAAGAGAGACAAACATGGATCTAATCTACATGGGATGTAGAAAAAGACAACCTCTCCTGAGTAAATTGAGAGCATAGAAACTTTGGGAGAGGGTAGAAGCAGAGGGGAGAGGAAGGGAGGGGAGCAGAGAAAAATGTATAGCTCAATAAAATCAATAAAAAATTTAAAAAAAAGAAAGAAAATATCTGTTGCATCTTGTTTGCCAAAAAGTAACCTGGACTGAACTAGCTATAGAATTATACATCTCTTGTTAAAATAGTGACTCCTGGGCCACCCTAAATCTGCTCTCTACAAAATGATATTTAAAACATCTGTGTTTATCAAGTATAGCAGTTTATAATGAAACATGTAGCATTTTGAAAATTACTGCTTTGTATCCCTAAATTGATTCATTATCAAAACTCCTAATAAGAACAATGTCTGTCCTGTATTTAATTTGCCACATTGACTGTGTAGTTTTGCTGTTCTGATAGCCATCTAACAGAAATTCCATAGCTAATCTCATAGATGTTGTAGTCTGTCCTTGTTGAGGCTCAGCTACAGCTCCTTAATACCGTGAATCTAATTTTTTCAATTTTATCGATATATTTATTAATTTCTCCAACCCCATTCTTATTTAGAACCTGCATATTATGATACCAAGGGAAAGCGTCTTTGTTATTTAAAAAGTCAAATGTGGACCAGTAAGATGGTTTAGTGGGTAAATATACTTGCTGATAAGCTTGAGGACCAAGTTGTTCCTGGAATACTCATGATAGAGGGGAAAAAATACAAGTCCAGAAAGTTGTTCTCTGAATTACACACACAAACACAAACACACACACAGAGCGAGAGAAAGAGAGAGGGGAAATGGGATGATATGACCAGTATACATTGTATGAAATGCTGAAAGAATTAATAAAAACATTATTTTAAATAGTTTTAAAGTAAGATTTAGTGTAACACTCTGGGATTCTCATTTAATCACACTTTCATGTCCTAAAACTCTCTTCAGTTAAGTCTGAAGTGATGTTCATTTTAGATCAAGGTATTTGTGGGTGCCCTGGAGTTTCTGGTTTGGGGACAGAATATATCTCTATCCTAATCCAACAGACTTCTTCCAAGAGATGAAAAACCACAGTTTTGGTTTTCTTTCTGTTTTAAGGAGTAACAACCAAGCACAACATGCCAAATTTCCATGTCTCTCAATCAGGTTGGAGTTCTCTTGACACCTGAATTTTACACACTTATTTTGGATAAAATATGGTGATCTTGGGAATCAGAAAATGGGCTAAACAGCATAAGCTGCTAGTTCTACCAGAAATACATATCCCTGAAGTACTCATATTAATAAAAGAAACAAATAGAACACATATTTAATACTGATTTAAATAGTGAAAGTTGGCTTTAAGCCCTTTCTGCTTTGTCTCAACTACAAATACTGAAAACTTAGCCACTGTTGGTTGCTCTTCACTTGCTTTATAAGAAAAGCTAAAGATTTCTCCCTTCACGGCAGGAGATGGATGTTGCTGGTAGAATCTGCTGACCCCTAGAGACCTAGGTGAGAGACTCAACGGATCTGGATGCTATCAGGAACTCAGATGGAAACGGATTCTCAGATTGTCAAAGAAAATGGCATGAGTTAGTGAAATCTCAACCTGCAAATGAGAATAAATATGAGATTTGGTGAAATTCAGTTTCGAAGAACAAAAGGCATGCTACCATATTTACCTGTGTCCCTGGAGACTGATTATAGACAGTTTTTATACCTTGTCAAACAGTTGTCTATATGGAAGAAACTTTAGGGGCTCATGGAGACCTGATTAATTTGTAAAGGAGAACATATATTTTGTACTTGAGAATTTTTCTTTCAGATATTACTGATTCCTTTACCTTTATAAAACTACTTCCTGAAAAATAGAGAAATGTAGATATTCCTAATGTGATGGGGCAAGACAGTGCAGAAGTTCCTCCATCTTGTATTCTTGCTGAGGTCATCTCAGGTTTAACTAGAATTTGATCTTCTTGATAGAAAATTCCATGGAAATTTACCTAACACTATTAAAGGAACCTGAAGTCAAGCTAATTTCTCTGAGCTTCTCTTAAGCCACCTGTTTGTGCAAACTTCCCCTCTAGCTAACCACTTATCTTAGCTTCTGTAACACTGTTTGCTTGTGTGAACCCCATCCCACCGCCCTCCCACAGATGCAGAACAAAATGCCAGATTCAAAAATCCTTCAAAAATCCCATGCTCTGGATACTCAGTGCTACACTGAATTCTGAATACTCAAGTGTAATCCCAATCTGCAGAAGTAAAGACTTTCAGTTGCCAAAAAAGGAATTTTTAATTTCATTTATTTGATATGTATGTGGTTTTTGTTGTGTATGTTGCCAGTATATAACCACACCCCCCCACACACACACGGAGGTCAGAAGACAACATGTAGCAATCAGTTACCTGCTTCCACTATGTGAATCCCAGGCATGAAACTCAGGTTCCTTGGCCCACATGGCCATTGCACTGGTTTTTATTTTTCTCTCCCTTGACTTGAAAATTATATATTGTTTTATTATATATTTTGTCATTCTATAAATAATAAATGTTAGAGAAGGCCATTTGTTTGTATCTGGCTGCTCAACCCCAAAATAATCACACAGAAACTATAATACTTAAAACACTGCTTGGCCCATTAGTTCTAGCTTCTTATTAGCTAATTCTTACATATTAATTTGACCCATTTCTATTAATCTGTATATTGCCACATGGCTGTGGCTGACCCAGTAAAGTTCTGGCATCTGTCTCTGGTGGAGCTACATGGCTTCTCTTGACTGTACCTTTCTTTCTCCCAGCATTCAATTTAGTTTTCCCCACTTACATCTCTTCTACTCTATCAGGCCAAGTCAGTTTCTTTATTAACCAATGGAATTCACAGCATACAGAAAGGAATCCCTCATCAAATAAAATACAGTTTTTTTAAGATTACATCTTAAGTTAAATTGGTATTCTATCATTCATGTAATCCTAAAACCTTAAAGTACTTAACTAATACCATAAAATTTCATCTTTAGTTCTATTATTTCAGGCAGTTGATTCTATACATAGCTTGGTATTTCACAAATATGAAAAAGGATAATGATGATGATGCTCAATATTATTGTGATAGTCACTACCCCCTTATTCCTTAATCTTAATTTGTGTTTTCAAGACAAATATTTTTTCGTTCATGTGACAAATTCCTCACAGAATATCCTTTAATATGTCTAATACCAACAAATTCCTTGTATTTGTATGCCTGGCTTGATTGTTAATTCCTTTTAACCACATAAATATTTTCACCGACAGCTATTTAATTGAGCACTTTTAAAGGCCATCTCTAAAGGAATCAAACAAATTTGGCTTTGCAACATAATTAAAATTTGTCATTAATTTCCATTGTTTTATAAATTGTATATCCACAAAAACTAATGTGTGCATGTTAAGATGATGTTAATTGAACCTAGAAGAAAATAGAAAAACATTTTCAGTAATCTGGGAAGGAAATGCTTCAATTCCAAGAAATTCTGGAGGGGAAAAAAGTAAAATATGTCTCCTTCCCTGGTCAGAAATCCTCCACCTCAGTGCTTCAGAAGATGGAAGAACCGCAGGGACTCTCAGGAGTAGACAGTGATTTAAGTAAAAGCTCCTGAGTCACATGTGGTCCCTACATTCCTCTGGGATAATACACCTTTCTCCTCCTCTAGCCAATCTTGTTCAATTTTGGCTAAGAGCCTTTTATTGAAATATTTATCATGAAATGCTTCTAAGAAAAGACCCTAAGAAATGTAATTTCTAGTTCCTGTGGTAAATGAAAGAAAGCAGAAACAGAGAAAATAATATGGAGTTGTTTTCAGAAAAGTCTGTGTAACAAGTTTCACTTGGAGACACAAGAAATGTAACCCTCTCAGAGACATATCTCAGGTCCTGTTTAGATAAGTCTTTGTCTTATCATAACATAAGATTTTAGAGATATGCATATGTTTATATCATAAGAAACTTAAAAACTTTAACTGTACCTATAGATACACAAGAATGTGTGACAAAGTATATCATTATCTAAAATGTCATTTTCAGAAACATTTACCCAAGCAGAAAAGATGAAATTATGAGATAATGCTAAAGAAAATTAAAGACAGAAAAAAAAACTATCTTATTTTCAAGTACTGGGAGAATTAACCTCACTAAAATGCCATACTACTAAAAGTTATTTGCACATTTATGATTTCATGGTTCCATATAAATTTTCATGCTTTTTTCTATTTCTG
This sequence comes from Ondatra zibethicus, assembly GCA_004026605.1. Taxonomy (NCBI): domain Eukaryota; kingdom Metazoa; phylum Chordata; class Mammalia; order Rodentia; family Cricetidae; genus Ondatra; species Ondatra zibethicus. The sequence goes on from PVIU01011012.1 coordinate 40,777, forward strand.
TAAACAGCTAATATATAAATAATCCAACAAAATAATTCAGAATGAGAAGAAAATCTATACAATGGAAAATATAGATACATCAGATACACAATTGTTAATTAAACATGTATGGAACAGTATAAGTAAAAAGTAAAATGAAAAGAACCTGAATTAAAATGAACAGAGAATTAGATATTTATTCATCAAAGAAAACATAAAAATAGAACACATGTTCCCAGGGTTCAAGGCTTACCTCCGCAAATGGGAGTAACATAACTGTTTGTCTTTCCCGCTCTAAATTACCTCATTCAGAATAATTGTTTCCGGTTTTGTCCATTTACCTGAAATTTTCCTAAATTTGTGTTGTAATATCTGAATAATATTTCATTCTGTAAATATAACACATTTCCCAGTATATTAATCAGCTAATGGAAGTCTAAGTTATTTCCATTTCCTAGCCATTGAGAGTAGAGCAGCAATCAACTTGGAAGAGCAAGCATCACTCTTATGATATAGAGACCTTCCAGTATATGCCCAAGAATTACATAACCAGATCATGTAGTAAATCAGTTTCCATCACTTGAGAAATCTTCGTCCTGAGTTCAATGTTGGCCACAGTAGTATACACTTCCACCAACAACGAATATGTTCTTCACTTACCACATCCAAACCATCAATTGACATTATTTGTTCTTTCAGATCTTATCTATTCTCATTGGGCAGGATAAAATTTCAAAGAAATTTTTATTTGCATTCCCATATCAATTGTGGATATTAGACAGTTTTCCTAGGCTTCTCAACAATTTATTTGTGTTTTGTCTTTTGCGAATTCTGTTTAGTTCCATCTCCAGATATTGAATTATGTTGTTTGTTTTCTTAATGTTTAGTTCTTCAGTTGTATGTATACCAGAGAGAATTACTTTCTTTCAGATACGTAGCTGCTAATGATTATTTTATCATTTTGTAGGTTTCCTCTCCACATGAATGATGGTGGCCTTTGCTGTACAAAAGCCTTTTTAATTGATTTTATTGAGCTATACATTTTTCTCTGTTCCCATCTCCTTCAACCCTCTCCTATGATTTCTATGCTCCCAATTTACTCAGGAGATCTTTTCTTTTACTACTTTCCATGTAGATTGGATCCATGTCTCTCTTCGGGTCCTTATTGTTGTCTAGGTTCTCTGTAATTTTGATTTATAGCCTGGTGTTCTTTGCTTTATGTCTAAAAACCACTTATGAGTGAGTACATATGATATTTGTCTTTCTGGGTTGGGTTACCTCACTCAATATGATGTTTTCTAGCTCCATACATTTGCCTGCAAATTTCAAGATGTTATTATTTTTCTCTGCTGTGTAGTACTCCATTGTGTAAATGTACCACATTTTCCTTATCCATTCTTCAGTTTGGGGAGCATTTAGGTTGTTTCCAGGTTCTGACTATGACAAAATGCTATATTGACATGCTTATATATAAGACACCATACACTTGAGTTAGACCTTGGGGAAATCAGGCTAACTCCCACCTGAAAGCTTCCTCTATCCTAGCTAGCCTTCACAAGGTGATTGGAAAAGAAAGGGAATGATGAATCTTACCCAATTGTGAACTAAACCTGTGAACTACAAGAACTACTTACCTGCAAAGACAGGTTCACTGATGCAATAGTTAATAAATGTCTTGACAGTAACCAACCACATTCTGATTTTATTTCAGTCCTATTTCCCAAGATGAAAGACATACTTGACATTGTTATTGTGTTTAAAAACCTATGGCTAAACATTTCATAGCCTCAAAATAAGAAACTAGTACTATTACTGTGCTAAATGACCATAGTATTAAATTGACTTCTGAAAATATCATTACACACATAAATAAGTGCATCTCCAAAGTCTTACCAGAGAAGCTACTTCTGACAGTAGATAACAACACAGAGAACCATGAGTGATTAAGGTCATGCAGAATGCACTGGTGTAAGTGAAACATCTATATTACATATCCTTCCTCCAAGGTTAAAGGACCACTATGGAGATAATAGAAAGAGTCTAGAAGCTAAAATATATAGATGATGAAGAGGAAATCATGCTTTCGGGACATAGCAGAATAGCTACATGTATCAGTCCATAGCAGTTAAGACAGCATACACAAAATGTATATGTGTCTGGTAAAACCATCACAGAAAGCAGAGGTAGGCATAAAATTTCTTCCTACACATAAAGAGCTATTGGCAGTTGATAGCTGCTGGTATCAGGAGAGTGAGTTTTCTTTAACAGTCCTGCCCCCTTGCCCTCCAGGGAAGCCCATACAACCATGACTATATGAGCAGCACATATTGAACGTAAGTAATTTTTTTTTAAAAATTGAGATTGAGAGAAGAGGGAAGACTATATGTGGGAAGACTTGGGGAGATGACTGTGAGCAAAATATATTATATGAAATCCACAGAGAACCAATGAAAAGGGGGAAAGAGCTTTGTGAGTGATGCCAGCTGACTCATCATATTGAAATGGCTATAGAGGGAAAACGGGTGGTAAATTACATTTGAGATAAAAGGAACTCTGGACATTGCTGAGGACGTGCATGGTGATAGTCATTGCAGAAAGCATTGGTAAAGATTATTGTCAACGTGGTCATAGAACTTTCTTATTGTGCTTCTGAAATTTTAACTGACAGGCAAAAGAATGATGTCTCAAAGATAGGACTGTGACTACAAAATTCATTGTGATGTTTTTCATAAGAGGAAAGATGTGGATTTAATGACTTTTAATGGCTTATCATGATATCTGAGTATTAAGAAATAGTGATTCCTGGACAAGGCAGAGTGATTGTGCATGTGAATTCACAGCATCTGAAACAGCAGTCACAAGCCTGACGAAATTCCAGCTTGGAAATAGAAGTGGGCATGAATTTCCACACCCAGCTAGGGAGCTATTGATGGCTGATGACTTCTGGAGGAGGAGAGTCAGCTTTCTTTCAGGATGCAGTTTTTGGTTGGCAGACCAAATTGCAGGGGATGGCCATCTAGTCAAGAGTGCATGGTCAGCACAAACTGTATTTTTTTTTTGTTTGATTTTTAGGATTTTGGCTTTGTTTTGTTTTGTTTGCTTTTTTTTTGTTTGTTTGTTTTTTTTGTTTTTTTTTTGTTTTTTTTTTAGAGTAGAATTTTATTTTATTTTTTTTTTATAGATTGGTTTTTAAAAAGTACACAAAATTGGGTGAGTAGTGAAAGGGGTGTGGACTGAAGAACAAAAGGGTCAGTGGTAGATATGATCAAATTATATCATATGGAATACTGAAAAACATCTAATGAAAATGGCAACAGAACTGAATTTTAAAAAGTGGAGAAGACGATACTGCAACCTCAGTTCTGTTTAAACCCAAAATCAAACTTATTTAATTACAAATGAGAGCCAGGTTGATATTGTTTAACAAAAAAAGAAAGGCCATGAGAACAACCCAAATGTGTATATCAATAGATGAATGTTTAAAAGAAATGTCTCCTTCTCCTGCTTTCTTTACTTCCCCCCTCTCCTTTTCCTACTCCTTTTCCATTCACCCACAAACAGCCTCAACAAAGTAGATATAGACACACAAGCACATATCGAAAAGTGACGGAGAATTTTAAATACAAGAAAAATATTCTCAATTAAACAGTTTATTGAAAAGCATGCATTTTTACACAAAAGCTGAGAGTTCAACAGGCTCACATTTTATAAGGCATTATGTAGACAGTGAAGAACTTCCCTACAAGCTGTCATCTAATCCGACTGAAGGTGAGAAGTAAGATGAAAGTGTTATATTGCCTTTGATTTACTCAGGCACTTTAATAAAATGGGAAATGTGAGGTTAGGAATTTCTGATGTGGGGAAATCATAGACACTTCCATTAAAACAGCAGATCATAGTCAACAGGCTGGGCAGCTGTAGAAATTCATTAATAGAAGCCATAAGACCAGCATCTTCTATAGCACAGTGGGCGACAGCAGCCATAACCATAGCTACCATAGCCACCATAGCCACCATAGCCACAGCCATAACCACCATAGCCACAGCCATAGCCACAGCCATAGCCTAGGCCACCATAGCCATAGCCCAGGCCTCCATAGTATCTTCCACAGCAGCACATGGTGTCAGTAGGTTGGAATGAATTACTGGGGTTCTGTTGAAGACAACAGTAGGTTCCTTGAGTCTGGGGTCACTATTCACCGGCAGCCTTTTATACACCTGGGTAGTTGTTGGCAAAGCCACAGGCATTATAGCATCACATGTCTCCTCTGTGCTTCAGAAACATCACGAATTGTGATTTATTAGTACACAAGGCTGCATAACTGACATAACTGTGTTCCTACATCAGGATCCCATAGCCAAATCAGTGCATCCTGATTCAAAACTCTGAGCCATTCCTTATTTAGTGGAATGAATGTATAATATAATTATGACAGATGATATAAGCCATTAAATAGCTTTCTGTTTTTCTCCCTCTTACACTGTTTGGTTTTCATTACCCCACAGAAAGATCTTTGTGTTTTCTTTCCTGTTATTTTGTTTTGTTGTCTGAAATCAGTCTTTCTTGGAAGAGTATGTTTCTGTCATTTTCCCCTTGAACAGTAAGTTAATGATCAGTTACATTATTTGTAACTGGTTGGCAAGTGTTAACATATTCAGATACAGTCCTGGCCAGATTGTCTCCCTGCATGTTGTTTTAAAATCCTCAGAAAATGAAGTACCATTTGTGTGGAAACTGCATATGCTTCATGTTTCTCTTTGTGAGCCCAGGTGATGAAGCTGAGGATGATGTCACTTTGAAATGCACGATGATTGTGTGAGTAATCTGAAGTCAGCTCTGATTAATGTGTTATTGTTGTGTTAGCAGGGCATACACGTGCTCTCACACATGGTTTAGCGAGAGCGCAGTGGTATCAGTGTGCCAGACAGCTGGAGAGATGTCTCAGTAGATAAGAGGACAGGTGTGAAAGCATAAGCTCCTTAGTTCAAATCCATAAACGCATATAGAAAGCTTCATGTTGTCACACCGGTGCTGTAGGGTGAAGACACAGGAGGACTTCCAAGGACTGCTGTTGCCAGGCCAACTCCATCTGCAGTGAGAGAACCTATCTATTGGGAAGAAAGTTTGTTGAGAGAGAACAGGACTGATAATTTCTTCCCTGGACTCTATGGCTATTCACCCAACCACCCATTTACATATGTGTGCCTACTGCAAACATACACATGCAGTTACACACACACACACAGAGGAACATCAATTTCTGTGGATAAGTTCCAGTGATGGGACCTATGGCATCTATGCACAATGCATCAGATATATGCCTGAGCACTGTCCCCTCTAAAGAACAACTGGACAGACGCCTTACAATTGGTCAACGAAACCACATGCACTTTCTTTGGCTCAGTTTGTAGGTGAAGGCTGGAGTATTCATATTTATGGTACAAAGCAATCATTGGAAGGCATGGCTTTGTTTAGTTTGAACTTTTCAGAAATGTATCAAAATATATGTTATATAAAAATAAAACATATCTACTAAACACATTGAGTTCAGAGAGTATAACAATCATAGAAACAAATATATGTAAAAGAGATCACATCATGGTAAATATATCTACTGGATGATTTTATAAGTAGACATTTTCTCTCTGGTTTTACAGTGCCTAACCTGAAATTCTTTGAATTCACAAACACTTCCAGTAATATAATTATAATAATTATATATCAAAACTCGTATTGCATATGTCAAAAGAGCCTGTATATGAGACCAAGCAATGTATAGAAATAAAATTTTAAAAGAAAGGAATAAATGTAAATTTCGACCATAAAATTTGTATAAAAATGCCTGGGATATTCCAAATTAAACTCACATGTATGAAGAATCAAAGCAAACACTGAGGAATATGCTGTGAATATGTTTAATTACCATTGGTTAATAGACAAGCTGCTTTGGCCTATGGCAGGGCAAAATACAGCAAGGTGGGAAATTCACGCAGAGATAGACGAAGAAAGAAGGTGAAGTCAGGGAGACGCCATGTAGCTGCCCAAGGAGAAAGATGCCATAACCTTACTGGTAAATCACAGTCTTGTGGTGATATGCAAATTAATAGAAATGGGCTAATTTAAGATATAAGAGCTAGGTAGAATATGCCTAAGCTGTTGGCTAAGCGGTGTTGTAATTAATACAGTTTCTGTGTGATTATTCAGATCTGGATGGCTGGGAAATGAAGGCTCAGTCTCTGCCTTCAGTAGTCAATAGTGTTTTTCATCTTAGCCACTCTAATTATGGTAAGAAGAAATATCAAGGTACTTTTCATTTGCATTTCTCTGACGGTTAATGATGCTGAACAGTTTTATATGTTTCTCATGTGTTTACAGTTCATCATTTGAGATATGTTTGTTTAGTTCCACATCCTGTTTTAAAATTGCTTGTTTTATTGATGTTAATTTTTTGAGTTATTTGTGTATTTTAGATGCTAGGCTTCTATTGGAAGTATAGCTTTGACATATTTTTCTATTACATAAGATGTTTTTGTTGAAAAGGGGCTGCTTGTTTGGTTCCCAGCTGCTCAGCCCCAAAATAATCACCCAGAAACTATATTATTTAAGTCATTGCTTGGCCCATTTGCTCTAGCTTCTTATTGGCTAACTCTTACATATTAATTTAACCCATTTCTATTAATCTGTGTATTGCCACGTGGCTGTGGCTTACTGGCTAAATTTCTGGCATCTGTTTCTGGTGGGGCTACATGGCTTCTCTCTTTCTCCACCTCCTTTCTCCCAACATTCAGCTTAATTTTCTCTGCCTAGCTCTGTTCTACCCTATCAACTAGCCAAAGCAGTTATTTTATTAAACAATGGTATTCACAGCATACAGAGGAGAATCCCATATCATGTTTAGTCAGGCAAATGATGACATCCTTTGCTGTACAGAAGCTCTGGTTTTATGAGTTCCCATTTATCAGCTGTTGGTCTTAACAACTGTACTTCTGAATTTCTAGTCTGAAAGTCTCACCCTGTGTTAACAGGTTCTAGTGCTTTGCCAGCTTTCTTATCTATCAGGATCCATTATCACTATGCCAGCACCAAGCCATTTTTATTACTATAGATTTGTACAGGTTAGGAAATTACTAAGGGGACATGTGAGGGGCAGGGCTTTGAAGAGAGTAAGGGTGGAATGGAGTGATTTAAATGTGTGAGGCAGAAAGGCAGAACAGGAATTGGGGCAGGAGGGCAGGAAAGAAAAGGAACTAAAGGCAAGATACTACAGGCTAAGAAATAAAAGGCCTATTGCAAGAACAGGTTACCCTTTCCAAAACTGTTGGCTACAAAGATCTCATAGACACCCTCAAAATGGCAGACTTTTGCCACTCCTCCTATTTACTTCAAGACTTGATGGTAAGACCTTACTCTGAAGATGAGAAACTTGTGAGTCACATAACATGAAGAAAATCGATCAGGTAATTACATGGAAGCTTTGGCCCAGTTAGCTAGATTCCTTATTTCTGGAAGCTTCTTTGTATGATACATAAGGCAGAAAGTGGCCATGGGTCTTATGTAGCCACATAAACCCTGCAAGCCACAATAACATCTTACCTGGCAAGACTCGCCCACTGGTTCAGTAGTTGTAGGAATAGCATGGGAATAAATGACCAGTTTCTAAGTAAGGCCTACTTCATAATTTAAAATCCATACTTGGCACTATTCTCAGGCCAAGAACCTATGGCTGGGCATGTATTTGGACTGAGAGGAAATTTGCTACTAGTGGACACAATATTAAAGACTAACTATATCTTGCCATTATGTCCACTGGTGTATCACTAAATCCTCTTCAAAAAAGCTTATTTTTTGCAGTAGATGTTGATTCTTTGCAGAGGCCCATGACTGGTCAATGAGCAGAGTATAAGAGATTGCAGAATACTCAGCCGTAAATGGGGCATCTATATCATACCCTATCCTCACAAAGATCTGGTATCATTGTTTACAGAGGAGGGAGAAGAAGATTGTAAAAGCAAGAACCAGGGAATGAATGCAAGTAAGCACTGCCTCCCAGACACAGCAGGAGATGTGAACATATGAACTCACAACAGTTGTGACAACATATACAATATCTTTGCAAAGACACAAAATCCCAACTTGAAGGAAGGCAGGAACAAAATCCTACTACTAGCTAAGGAGACTCTGGAAACTGATAGCTGCTAGAAGACAGTTTCTTTAGGCAGGTGACCCTGGGTAGGTCCCATAGATGGCCCTACATCACAGGGTATATAGGCAGCACAATTCAAATAGGTATGTTTAATATAATTTTATTACTATACCAAAACGAAAAGAAAGGTTTTTTTTTCTCAAAATGCTAGTTCAATATAAAAGAGACGTAAAGTAGTATGGTCAGGGAAAAAAAGTAGGGGAGGCCTCTGGGAGAGAATTGGGAAGAAGGATAAATATGATCGAAACACAGTTTATCAAATTCTCACAGAACTAATGTTTAGCCTCAGAATCAACTTAGTTATGACTTTCAAAACAGATAACAAAAATGAAAAGTCATATTGTATCCAACTAAGACTCTTTACACAGCAGAGCAATCCATAACTGAAAAGAAAATCAAAATATACAAGAAATGGGAGCTTAATAACCAAAATGAGGTAGTATCTCCAACTGAGCAGCATGAATACAGCAAACTGATGTTAACAATGTCAGAGACTGGAATAGATAATTTTCAAAAGGAAATCTCAGATGCCCAGAAGGAGAAGTAAGGGTCCATTTCACTAATATCTCAGATTGCAAATCCAAGTCACGATAAGACTATAGCTGCTAATAAAATGGCTCTTAGAAAGCACATGGGTATCAGAGGACATGTAAAGGAAAGCTAACCCTCTGTTCTGTGAGAACGTGTGTGATGGCAGCCATTATAGAAAACACTGTAGGCTCTTCCTCAAATATTCATAAAAATAACTTGTGATACTTCTGACATCTTAACTAGAAGACAAAAGGATTTGACCCCAGAAAAAAATATCACTACTACCAAATTCATTGGGACATTACTCACAATTGCAAAGATGTGAGAACAACCCAAATGTCTATCAATAATAGATGAATGTTCAAAGGAAACATTTCTTTCCCTCTCTCCTTTTCTTTATTACTCAATTGCTTTCTTCCTATTTACCCACAAAAAAACCACACAGTTATGACCAAGCAGACAGGAGTACACAGACATACATTCAATATTGATGGAGACCACTAAACAGAGCCAAAGAAATCAATATTTTTAGTGAATAGTTTATTTAAAAGGAAATTATTTTAATATAATAGGTAATAATTTCACTAAGTCTCATTTTCAAAGATGTTATGAAAACAATGAAGAATTTCCCCACATTTTATATTTTTTGCTTCTTTGTCAAAAATCAGGTGCTCGTAGGTGTGTGGATTAATATCCTGGTCTTTGATTTGGTTCCATTGATCCTCCTGTCTGTTTTTATGCCAATACCAGGCTGTTTTCAGTACTGTAGCTCTATACTAGAGTTTGAAGTCAGAAATTATGATGCCTTCAGAAGTTCTTTTATTGTACAGGATTGTTTTGGCTATCCTGGAAGCTGACACACTGTCGAAATGCAGATGAGGAATGTGATGTGCATGCTGATTTTGCTTACTTTCCCTCAGATAGTTTAGAATAAGGATGTAATTTATGACAAATTTTTAAGAACTTCTTGGTGTAGGAGGTCCTTCTTTCTATGTGTTGCTTTCATTGGTTGAATAAAGAAACTGCCCTGGCCTTTTGATAGAGCAGAACTTAGATAGGCAGGGAGGACAGAACTGAATTCTGGGAGGAAGAAGGCAGAGATAGACAGATGCTATGAAGCTCCTGCCTGAGACTGTCGCTGGTTAGAATCTTTCCCAGTAAGCCACGACCTCGTGGTGTTAGACAGATTGGTAGAAATGGGTTAGATAAGGATGTGAGAGTTGGCCAAGAAGAGGCTAGGTAAAATGGGCCAGGCAGTAATTTAATTAATACAATTTCTGTGTGTTTATTTCGTGGGTTAAGCTAGCCGGGCAGCAGGACGCAGCTCTCTCGTTCCTGTTATAACTTCTGATGTGAAGAAAGTTGGAGTGAGGAGCTGTAGAATCTCCTCAGTAGAAACCACAGGACCAGTACCTTCTATAGCACACAGGGCGGCAGCAGCCATAATCATAGCCACCATAGCCACCATAGCCACAGCCATAGCCTAGACCTCCATAGCCATAGCCCAGGTCTCCATAGCCATAGCCCAGGCCTCCATAGCCATAGCCCAGGTCTCCATAGTATCCGCCATAGTAACACATGGTGTCACAAGTGGAGTGTTCAGAGGATGATAAGCAGTAGGGTCCTTGAGTCTGGGTGTCCCCATCTGCCCAGGGACCTTTGATACACCTGGATTGTTTCTGGGAAAAAAACACATGCACTATAGAGTCACATGTCTGTGCACTGTGCTTCAAGAAACATCACGAGTTTGATGATTTACTGGCTATACCAGGCTGCATGACTGACATGACTGTGCTCCTGTGTCAGAATTCCACAGTCACATCATGGGGCTTTAAGACGGAGGTGGACATGGGAGAAATCAGAATTGGGGGGAGAGAGGTGGGAATGATGTAAATATAGTATCTACTTATAAAATTCTTAAAAGACAAATGATTTAAATTTATTCTAAAGAAATAAAGTCCTTGTTCATTTCTCATTACTCTATTCTACATTTATTTGAGTGAATTTATGTGGCCTGATTTTATTATATGGTACAAATCATTAAGATAACTAACTCCTTTTAACCCTTTTTTGATATGGGGGGCATTTCCATTACCACACTTTGAAAAAAATACTTTCATTAAATATAGATCTAGCCTTTGGGATATCTCTTTCCTAATTGTAATGAAAAGCTTATCTTTTAAGAACAAGAAATTAAAATTTAATATAATGAAATTGTTTGTTGCTGTAATTTGTACATATATGCTTTAATAAGTCATGGACGTATATGTTCTATGATCAATTTGGGTATCACTCTTCCGTCTAACATTTATTTTGTTGCTTCACACAGGCTGTCATTGGGCTGCCACTCATTTTTCTGTGCAGAAGAGTTTCAATGATTCCTCATATATACGAATACATTGTTAACAGATTTTTAAAAAAAAACTGGTTAAAAAAGAGATTATTTTGTCTATTTTTGGAAGATGGTGGCTTAATCCAGATAAACACATGTATATACAAACGTCTGTAGGGTGGCTTATTTGATTTATTGAATCTACTATTGTTTAAATTGACTAAGGAAGCTTTGGGAACCACATTATAACTTCCACAGAAATCCGAATACATAGCTGTTAGAGATATACAAACAAAGTGATTTTCATAACATATATAGAAAGGAACAGTTGCCAAAGTTCATGTAATGTTTACTAATAGAAATGAAATAATTTAGCATCTGCCACCTTTCTAGCTCTGAGTCTCTCTCAGAAACCTGTCACCGAGGAATCGTCCACAGATACTCCCAGCAGGTAATTAGGGGCTGCAGCTACCTGTCAGTAGGCACACGTGGGAGAAAGGAAAAGGAGGGGAAGTGGAAAGTGTCAACAGAGAATACAGTATTTAGACACTTCAAACACATCATATTACTATTTTGCTTCACAAAGCAGAATGCTTCTGATATCTGGGCCTATGAAATTTAGGCTTGGAACATTTCATGACTGAATTTATAATATTCGTGACATTACTCAAATTAGATATGCACATATAAAACTCACTAATGGTAACATTTTTCTATCCTAACAAATATTTAACTCAGAGAGGAATCAAAGACATAAATGTAAAAAATAATACCAATGATTTTTTCTATTAGAATATCCAAATATAACAGAACTATATGTTTAAAATATTATACTCTTTCTTCAACAGATTTTCTTCATGAAAATCAATTAATCATAAATTATTGGACTTACAATATTATACACACACACATGGGATTGAATTCTAAGACAGTAGTATGTGTGTTGTTCTAATTCTAAACTTGCAAGACCCTTGTAGTTTGTACTGTTTTATTGCTGAGAGCTGCAATGCCTCTGGTTTTATTACCTTTCACCATTGTCTCAGTTGTTGTTTATCTTAAATATTCAAAAAAATTTAAAGTCATATTCAACATTCTTGCAATACCAGTTAAGATTATAAAATAGATTTATTGAAACTGAAGATCATCTGAGGACTCCTACAGCTTACCAATATTAAACTTTGCCATATGTAAGTAAAAGATTGAATCTCTTTCAGCATTACTTTATACTTTTTACTTCTTTCATTAAATGTCTTCTTTATTTATTATTTTTGCATTAAATTTATATTCAGGTTATCCATTGCTAATGTACAACATAAAATAAATACTTCTATATTCAACCTGAAAAGAAAATATATCCACTGAAAGAAGAACATGGAGGGGGCTGGAGAGATGGCTCAGAGGATAAGAGCATTGCCTGCTCTTCCAAAGGTCCTGAGTTCAATTCCCAGCAACCACATGGTGGCTCACAACCATCTATAATGGGGTCTGGTGCCCTCTTCTGGCCTGCAGGCATACACACAGACAGAATATTGTATACATAATAAATAAATAAATATTTTTTAAAAAAAAGAGCATGGAAAATAATATTACTTAGGAGACACCAGACCTTACATAATAGAAAACTTACATCTCTAAATAGATATCACTTACTCACAAAAACAACAGTCTATCAACTTTTGCACCAGGTCATAGCTTGACCCTTGTTCTCTATGCTACTGCCCAAGAGTATCTGAACAGGCCAATAAAGACACTAGACCCATGGAGGGAGAGCTGGGGAAATCTCTTATCATTATTTATATTGGAATTGAGACATGATCAATATCTCAGTCTTGAACAGAGCAAACAACAATGTAGATTTCAAATTTTAGAAGTTATTCATTTACACAAGGGAGGACACTTACCCATTTAAGGGATCATTCCATAGTTCAGAATAAAGCCACCAAGATACCAACTAGCAGGGTACTGCTAACAATTTCAAGGTGAAAAAAGAGATGGCAGTAAAACAACAAAGGACTTACAGACATTCTACATTAAATATTCATGGGTAGTGCTTATCTAGAGGACATAATTATTTACATATTAATGATGGATTGATATTTTGTTAGCTTTGTAGCTACTCTAATGTCTCTGGTCATGAACTCTGCACAGAGACACTAATAAATCCTAAATGCTCATACTGCTGTGGAATGAAAAGTGTATAACAAAATAGAGTAAAAAGATCAAGGACAAAGTGCTTCCCATGAATACTTGTCTTATACATTAAATTAACAAAAGCATAGTGTTTCATGATTGGACATTCATATATCACAAATTTTCCTATTAAAGATATCTGCTTAGGTTTTGGGGATCCTGACATAATGTCAAAAGGATTCTTAACTATGAAAGCATCTGTGTCCCTAATAAACTGTGCATCCTAAAAGTTTAAAATATGAATTAATGTCAAGCATGAAGCTAACACCTTCCTGTGGCTTGCCCTTCCCACCATGTAAATTGTTGAAAAATTATGGGCAGCTGGTGACATGCACAAAGAGGAAAATGCAATCTGCTCAATTGAACCCTTCCACTCTCAAAGCCATGAGCTATTTATGGCTGCTGTTATCGAGCCCTGTATTGTGGCTATGGCAAGTATGGATACAGCTGCTACCCCCATGTTGCTGTTGGCAATACGAGTTCTACAGATTCTTCTGAGTCTGGGGCTGCTCAGCCTGTAGAACACCTCCTACCACCTCCTAGATTTTCCAAATGTCTGTCCATGACATAAATCATTTATTTGTCTTGCAGAACAGTAAAAACAAGAACATCATGCTGCTGTTTAATCTTTCAATGTGTCTGACTTAGCAAGCTTCATATATGAAATTTCAACATGCATAAAACATGTTTCATTTGATGAGTTATTACTTTGGCATTTGTTAAAACTAAATAACTTCAAAGAGAAATTTCTCTTTCCATTACTTTAAATTGTTTTTTGCAAAACATTCAGTTTGTATGTCCAGTTTTCTCTGTTGTTTAAGGTCCATTTCTCTTCATGTGTTTTTTCATGATCAAGTAAAGGGAGTGGTTGAAATCCTGAGTGAATATGTATTAAGGACATGAGCACACCCATGTCAAGGATGGCAATGCTTCAGACCCAGAAGAATGGCAAAGCCCCCCTGGGTCAAGCTCAGAGGAATGGTAAGAACTTCCACTGTCACAAGAACAGATATTGACAGTGTGTGCAGAAAGCATCTCTGTTGCCTGTTGCTGGACACTGTTCCCCACTAAGATGATTGTCTAACCTCCCTCTTCTTTCATGCTTTCTCTGATGCCTGCAGCTGGAGACTGCTCCCCACCAAGATGATGACCTAAGCTGCCTCTTCCTCTTCCACGCTATCTCAGCACCTGTTGTTGAGTCTCAGAGAACATGTCCCACCTGACCCCAGATCTTCTGTATGTGTGACTCTCTATGCCTTTCATGACTTCAGTCTTGTCACCTCAGTTAAGTGAATCCTAAGCCTTGCGAGTCACAGCCCTCAGAAGCAGATTTTCTAGAAATAAGTGCACACATTTAAAGAATGCATATTTTATTCTAATGCATGGAATCAATTTGTGTGACAGGTAATGAGGTGAACTCAATTTATCACCATGCAGCAGAGGCTCAGCTCAAGCATGGCCTGTGCTTCATTCAACCTTCCTGTCACTCGAAGAAAAGTGATGCTGCTTGATTTATATACATCGCTTTATTTAGATAATTTCCTTCAGTTAAAAGTAGATTATTGAATAAATTATCCAGAGTCTGATATGAAAACACTGATGTCTTTTCACTAGGATACATAGAAAGATTACCTGCAGGATATTTTGCATGTGCCCTCATTGTAACTCAGCCTTACTCATTATGACCTTTATATTTCCAACCATCTCTTCTTCAACCACCTGACCACCAGTCAGGCAGAATGACATGCAAAATTATTATAGTTGAATACATACCATGCTTATATTTCTGGTTCTGGGTTACCTCACTCAGGATGTTTTTTTTTTCTAGTTTCATTCATTTGCCTGAAAATTTCAAGATGTCATTGCTTTGCTGCTTAGTAATGCTCCATTGTGTAAGTGTACCACATTTTCTTTATCCATTCTTCAGTTGATGGGGATCTAGGTTGTTTCCAGGTTCTGCTATTACAAATAATGCTTCTATGAACATAGCTGAGAAAATGTCCTTGTGGAATGATTGGGCATTCTTTGGGTAAATGCCCAAGAATACTGTTAGGTCTTGAAGTAGATTGATACCCAATTATCTGAGAAACAGCCATACTGAATCCAAAGTGGCTGTATAAGTTTGCACTCCCACTAGCAATGGAGGAGTGTTCCCAGTACTCCCCATGACCCAACCTAGTGAGAGTCCACAGACTATGGATTGACAGCTGGGATCCTGCATGGGATCAAACAAGACTCTCTGAATGTGAGTATCAGTTATGTGGCTCAATCTGTTAAGGAAGGGTTGTGGCAGTAAGAGCAGGACCTATCCCAGGTGCCTGAACTGATTTTTAGAGCCCATTCTCTATGCTCAGCATTGATACTGGGAGGAGGGGCTTGGTCTTGCCTCAAGTTGGTATGCCAGACCTTGTTAACTCCCCAAAGAAGGGCTTAGCTCTTCTGAGGAATGGGTGGAGAATGAGAAGGGGGGAGATGGGAAAGGGCAGGGGAAACTGGGTTGATTTGTAAAATAAAAAGTGAATTTTTAATAAAAAAGGAAAAAATTATAGCTCTTTTTAAAAAAATAAATAACTTTAAACACACTTTTTCTAATTGCTGGTTTAGAATTTCCATGAATAAATATCTTCCAGTAGCTGAATCATGTATCTCTGTTATCAAATGAGAGAAGAAAAAATGAAGAGTAGACCAAATTTTCTCTTCTTAGGAAGTAATTGCAGCATCACAAAAGCAACCAGAAACAAGAAGGAACTTCAGAGAATGAGGCTGTGTAGGAGGAGTCCCCAACCACACAATTAGAAAGTCAATGTGATGCTTCTATGAAAGTCACCTGAGTGAGAGTTACATTTATGAGTTTGTGATACATGGTTACATCGGTCACAGGATGGGAGTGGTAGAATGGCGAGAGATATACAGTGAAATGAACAATAGATGCTATAACTGGAAAAACTGGAGAATCTTGATTATTTTATAAATAATTTTTTATATAAATTATTTTATATATTTTATGTATCTAAGCCTGTTGTTGCTGATGTATATATATATATATATTATATATATAAACATAAATTTAAACTGAACCAAACATTTTAAATAAAAGACTAAAGTCAACGTGTATTAATAAACTCATACAAAATACCTTTTGTAACTCTGGACATTCCCTATCAAAACATCTATGATGGTTCCATATATTACAGTTTTAAATGATACACAATTATCACCAGAGATATATATAAGTATATGGGTATATAAGACATAGATAGATAGATAAAAAGATAGATAGATAGATAGATAGATAGATAGATAGATAGATAGATATAGATATAGATAGATAAATGGATAGTAGATGATAGAGAGATATATGCACATTTCACTCAACTTATTGTCATAGCTATGTGTTCAAAGACTACAAGAGCAAAAGGAAATAAGAGGGAGAGAGTGATTCATCATATCTATGCATTTGTGACTAATTTCATATTCAAAGAAAACAAGGTCTACCACTGACAGAGACGGTATCTGGAGAAATGTGATACTCAGCCACTGTAAAGTAAGAGGGAGAGGTGCTGCTTAAGAAGTCCTGTGATATCTACCCTTATGTAAGTTGTACCTCATCTGTATGGATTTCTCTATTTTACTGTCAAACTTATTATACTACATTTTTATGAGACAGGATCACTCTGGATCTCAGCTTGACCAAGAACTAACTATGCAACTTAGAAGAGTCTCAAATTTTCCAGCAGCAGCTCCTGCCTCCGCCTCCTGAAGGCAAAGCAGAGAGGAGCAGCAGTGTTGAGAGGAGGCTGCCGTGGGAGAGGGAGGTGTGAGGGGTGAAAGGTGTGTAAGTGAAGGATGAGAGAATGAATGAGAGAGAGAGAGTGAGGAAACAAAGAATGATTGAGATCGAAGAAACATGCGCGTATCAATGAGTGTGAGACAGAGCTGTGTGAAAGAGCTGCTGCTATAGAGGAGCTGTGCCTAAGAATTGTGTAAAGTGCTGTATGGTGAGACGATATGTAAATGAGATGGACAGCTGTGTCGGTGTAGAGGCAAGGCAAGATGAAACCGAATAGAAAAGAGATACAAAGGAGAATGTATGGAATAGAAAGAGGTGAATTCATGTGGAAAGATATGTTGTAACTGAATATTGAAATATGTAACTGGGCAGGAAAAGAAGGTTTGTATGTTAAGAGAGATTGTCAAGAAAGAGAGACTATTTAAGTTAAAGTAAAGGAGAAAATTACCATCAGGAAAGTGTGTGCTTCTTCCTTTTTTCTTAGGTTACCATCAGAAAGCAGGAGTGTCCTTGACTACCCCTCAGACAGAAAAGTCCAGTCCCTGTTACTTTTGTGGATTTTCTCACATACTCTGGTGCTGACTTCTGGGGGCCGGTCCCCAAATAGTCAGCAATAATCATTGAGTTCAGGATAAATCTGAATTATGCTTACGTAAGATGAACACATCCACTGAGTTAAAACTAGCAAACATAAGATTCAGAAAATAAATTCTTCAAGATATATTTATACTACATTAACAAAACAATAAAGACTCTCTTCCTATAGAATATTACAAAATAAATGAATATTAAAAAAATAGTTTACTTATTTAAATTGTATCACAGAGTACATTTATAAATATTTAATAAGGTACATATAAAATGATACAGTCTTAAAAATAAGCCAGGATTTCACAGTAGAGTCCCATGATTTGACCTTGAGACCCTGACATAAGAGCACAATTATCTTAGTTATGTAGTCTTGTCTGTCCAGTATATCATGACATTGTGATGTTTTCTGGAGCATGGTAAAGAGATGTATGATGCCACAATGCCTGTGGTTTTCCCCATCAACAACCCAGGTGCATAAAAGGCTCTGAGCAGATGGGGACACCCAGACTCGAGGAACCTACTGCTTATCTTCTCTGAACAGTCCACTTCTGACACCATGTGTTACTACTACGGCAGCTACTATGGAGGCCTGGGCTGTGGCTATGGCTATGGCTGTGGCTGTGGCTATGGCTGTGGCTGTGGCTATGGCTGTGGCTATGGTGGCTGTGGTGGCTATGGTTATGACTGCTGCCGCCCACTGTGCTATAGAAGGTACTGGTCCTTTGGCTTCTACTGAGGAGATTCTATAACTGCTCACTCCAAATTTCTTCACCTCAGATGTTCTTAAGCATCGTCACAAATTTCAACCTCATGATTAGCTATTTGAGAAAAAAAATAAATGGAACACAACATGGCCACCCAATTCCTTATTTTCAATTTGAAGGCATGAATATTTGCAGAAAGCTATTCTTTGTCACAATAATGCCTGAGAAAGAGTGATCCCCTTGCATTCTTACCTTTTCTATGAACATATATGCATTTAAATAAACTATTTCCTTAAAATATCATTATCTATAGTTTTACTTAATGTTGAATGTATGTTTATGCATTTATATCTGATGCATTAAATATGTGTAATTGTTTATAAATGCGATAAGGTTTGAGAGAAAGAAAGAGAGAGAAGGGATGGAGGGAAGTGGAGGGAGGGAAAAGGAGGGATGGGAGTGAGAGGAGGGAAGGGGGAGGAGGCAAGAGGAAATGATAGGGAGAAAATGTGGAGGGAGGAAAAGAAGGAAGGAAGGAAGGAAGGAAGGAAGGAAGGAAGGAAGGAAGGGGAGGACAAAAAGAATGAAAGGCAGGAAGGAAGGAGGAGAAAAAGAGAGAAATAAAAAGAAAAAGAAAGAATGAATGAAAGAAAGAAAGAAGGGAATAAGGGAGGGAAGGGGCCAGGGAGAATGAGGGAAGGGGAGAGAGTGAGAGGGAGGGAAGGGGAGGGAGAGAAGGGGAGAAAAGAAGATGGAGAGAAAGGGAGGAATCAAGAAGGAAGGAGAGGGAGGGAATGAGGAGGGAGGGAGAGAAGGAAGGAAGGCAAGAGAAAAAAAGAATGAAAGAGAGAAGGAAGGAGAGAGAGAAAGGAAAGAAAGAGTGAGAAAAAGAAAGAAAGAAAGAAAGAGAAAAAGAAAGAAAGAAAGAAAGAAAGAAAGAAAGAAAGAAAGAAAGAAAGAAAGAGAAAAAGAGAAAGAGGGGGATGTTCTATTTAAGTATTCTTCTCCTGGTAGATTTTTTTAAATATCTTCATAGTTTTGCTAATGCAGAATGTGTCTAAGAAAAACCCCTTTTGTTTGTTAGTTAAATGTTAGTTCTCTAAATATCTTTGGAATATCCAAAATGCCTTCCATGGCTGTCACAATATAATCCTTATAGTGCACAGGCTTCCCTTACCTGTCCAAGTCCTCTAGCATCGGTCTTCTTTCTAATGTCCATTTTATTAACCACTATAAAGAACAATCTCATTGCTAGCTTATGCCTGAAATAATTACACAGAAACTGTATTCATTGAAATATTGCCTGGCCCATTATCTCTAGCCCCTTATTGGCTAACTCTCACATATTATTTTAACCCATCTCCATTAATGTGTATCGCCACTTGAGTTGTGGCTTACTGGCATGAGTCTAACCAGTGTCCATCTTGGGCCAGAGAAGCATGGAGTCTCCCACACTGCCTTCTCTCTCCCAGGCTTCGATTATGTTTACACTGCCCACCTAAGGGCAGCCCTATCAAAAAGCCAGTCTCTTTATTTAACCAATGAAAGCAATACACAAACAGAAGACCCTCCTACTGGGGATACACGTTAATGGAGATGGGTTAAAATAATATGTGAGAGTTAGCCAATAAACCCTGTTGTCTGTCTACAGATAAGAGCACATTAAATCTCTGTTGCTTTTACACAATGGAACATAATCTAACTCTTAAGAATAGTGAACTACGACACTTACACCTGAATGGATGAAGCTAAAAGAGTAAACTAAGACCTAAAAGTCAAATGTCAAATATTTTGTGGATGTTTACTTTGAGTCTTCAAATATGTATTCGGTTTGCAATACCCCATGGAATGTTACATTGGTTCTGTAGATTGAAGTCCATATACATTCTATTCATTAAAAATTATATTTTATGTATGGTTTCAGATGCAGGCACATTCTTCATACCTCTCTATATAAGACTGGTTTTGTTATTTAATGATCAAAATTTCTACCACTGACAGCATTTGTGTGTCCAAAGAATTTCAGGTTGGATACTCAACATCAGAGAAAAATCTTCTGATGAAATTGTCCAATCGCTACATTTGTCATGAAGCTACCTTGCTTACATAGATTTTTCTTTGTCAATCTCCTTGACTAAATGCTTACCTGCATATATTTTATTTTAGAATACATAACTTTTGGCAAATATGTGAAAATAGAATTTCTGTGGGTATGTTCATATGTGTGTATTTATGTATTTTTGTGTTGTACATGAGTGTGGTATATGCACCTATGTGTTTGAGTAGGTGAATGGATGTGTGTACTTGCTAAATGAGCACATTGTGTAATCTGTTTACTTTTTCTACCTACTCTACACCCAGGAAACGTGTTTCCGGTGGGACGTGAAGCCAGACTGACAATCAGTACGTCATGGTTATCCTCTTGTACTCTACACCATGACACTGGGGTGTGGGAATATGAATACACACAACTTCTCATGTGCATTTAGGGGAATTCCAACTATAATTTCATGCTGGCACAAAAAGTACTTATCTACCCGACTGTCAGTTAAACTCATAAAGCTGTATATATACAGTTTCCAGCAAAGCTCATGTGACCATTATTACAAAAAATATATAAATTGACCTAGGTTCACCCAAAAATCCATAATGCCTTTCACAGTTTCACCTTCAGGATGCTCACATGCACTCTCTAAGGGAAACACAAAGTACCTACAGTTTATACACATTAAATGGTCTTGTATTTGGGGTTGATTTTACAGCAACAAGCAATAACACAAAATGCTTACGAATAAATCCAAATACGTCAATGTAACATAGCAGCTCACCACCAAGTAAAAAATAACATAATCAATACTTAGCTTATTGTTCATGGGAAAGTGGTGTAGGAGGGTTCTTCTGTATTTGGGTTGCTTTTATTGGTTAATAAAGAAACTGCCTTGGCCTTCTGATAGGGCAGGATTTAGATAGACAGGATAAAGAGAACAGAATGCTGGGAATGGGGACAGAGCTAGAGAGAGCCACCCGCAATGAAGACACACTGAATCTTTCCCAGTAGCCACGAATCATGGTGACACACAGATTATTAGAAATGGGTTAAACAAATATGTGAGAGTTAGCCAATAAGAGGCTAGAGCTAATCGGCAGTATTTCAATGAATACAGTTTCCGTGCAATTATTTAGGATACACACTGGGAGCCGGGTGGCACAAGGGGCCCTGCGCCAGGAATGCAGCCCACGCCCCTCAGTACTACATGAAAGACTCAAGGAACATATTCCTCCAGGTAACATTCATTCCAAAATAACAAAACAAAAGGGGAAGACTGATCTTTCTATGAGATAATGAAAATGCAGCATATGTAAAAAGTAGAAAACTATGTAAAGATTTATGTCATCTGAGAGAACCCTGTGATGTTCCACTAAACTGTGTGAAGAATTATGACTGTGAGACTTGAAAATTACATTAGATCTAATATTTGACTATGGGACCTGAGTTAGCAGAACAATAATCTTAGCTATGTAGCCTTGTCTGGCCAATAAATCATGGAACTCATGATGTTTCTTGAAGCACAGTGCATAGACATGTGACTCTATAATGCCTGTGGTTTTCCCGAGCAACAACCCAGGTGTATAAAAAGGCCCTGGGCAGATGGGGACGCCCAGAGTCAAGGATTCTACTGCCTATCGTCTCTGAACAATTCACTCCTGGCATCATGTGTTACTATGGTGGAGTCTATGGAGGCCTGGGCTATGGCTATGGTGGCCTAGGCTATGGCTGTGGCTATGGTGGCTGTGGTGGCTATGGCTGTGGCTGTGGTGGCTATGGTTATGGCTGCTGTCGCCCACTGTGCTATAGAAGGTACTGGTCCTATGGCTTCTACTGAGAAGATTCTGTAGCTGCTCACTCTTTCTTCACTTCACCTGTAGTTACATATTTATAAGTCCCATAATTATGAATTATGATATTCATAATTCAAACTATTTTGAGGAATAACAATGAAATACAAGTCTACCTATTCTTCTTCTTTAATTTGCTTGCATATGTGCAGCAGTGATCTTGTCATCATAATGTTTTGCAAAATGTGAGCTCTTTGAGTCTTTCCTCATTCTATGACAATAAATGCTTTTAAATAAAGTATTTCCTTGAAAATAGTTTTCCTAAAGTCTTTCTAAATGTAGGTTATGCCTCAGTGTGTGTGGGTGTGTGTGTGTATATATATATGGTTACAAGTGTGATTGTGTATAAATGGGAGATAAGCAAGGAAAGAATGTGAGAGAATATGGAAGGGAGAGAATGGGGGAGGAAGGAAGGGGGGAAAGAAGAGAAAGAAGGAAGAAGGAAGACGATGGAGCAAATAGAAGGAAACGTTCTCTTTAAACATTCCTCTGGGGTAGACATTTTACTACGTTCATATTCGTGCTATTGTGATGCCACAATGAATTTGTCAGTGCAAATATTTCTCTAAGATCTAATCTTTTTGACTGCTAGTTAAATTTTGAGAACTAAAACAAGATATTTCTCTTGGGTGTAGTATCCCGACTACCTTCCAGAATGACCGTAACCACTCACATTTAACTGTTTACAAGACTCCCTTTACGTCCCCTGTATTCTAATGCCCATATTCTTCCTAATATCCTTTATATAATTATATGTAATAATAAATAATATAAGCATTGGTTCAGAAGAAAGACTCAAGAAACATGCCCCTCAAGATAAGATTCATTCCATAATATGGAAACAAAAGGAAAATAATCAACTATCTTTCCCAAACTAAAAAAAAATGCAGATGAGATACAACTATGTAATAATTTATATCCTCTGACAGAATCTTGTCACATATTCACTAATCTACAATGAAGAATGGTGTAGAGAGTTGAAAATTGAATCAGATCCCATGATTTCACTAAGGGATCCTACAGGAGCCAAATTAGCTCAATTTTCAGCCCTTTATGTGCAGAAGATCATGACGTATGTGATTTTTTTCTGAAGCACAGGGCAGAGATGTATGACAGTGCAATGAATATGGTTTTTCTCAACAACAGCTACTCAGGAGTATAAAGGTCCTTGGCAGATGATGACATCCAGAACAAAGAAACATACCACAGTCTTCAGATGAACGGTCCTCGCCTGACACCATGTCTTACTCTGCCAGCTACTATGGAAGCCTGGGCTATGGCTATGGCGGCCTAGGCTATGGCTGTGGCTGTGGCTATGGGGGCTGTGGTACCAATGGTGCCTATGGACGCTATGGTTATGTCTGCTGCTGCCCACTGTTCTATAGATGATACTAGATTTGTAGTTTCTACTGAGGAGATTCTACAGCTGCCCAGCATGTTCACTGTTATTTGCTATCTAACTAAAGTGCCTGTAAGTTTTTTCACTTCAGGAACTCTTAAATAACTTCAAATAGTCTAGCTTTATAACCAAATGTCTGAGGAAAATAAATGAAATTCAGCATGCCCAGTTCGTCCCCACACCTTCAACTGGACTGTGTGAGCATTTTTGGTTTGGTACCATCTTCAAAATGTTCTGTCGTATGATAAAATAGGACTCTCAACTTAGGTATAAAAATATAAGAATTATCAAATAAAGATTCCCCTGTGCATATTGATTTATTGTAATTCATTAAACATAATTAACCTCCATATGTTGACACATTTGTATCTGTTTAGTCTCATGTGTGCAGTCACATAGGAGAGGGAAGAGTGAAATAAGAGGAGGGAAACAGACACTGGGAGGAGGAATGGGGAGTAAAATGGGGAGGAAGGGAGGGAGCTAGAAGAATGAAAGAGAGAGACAGGAGAGAGAGAGTGCAGGGGGTGCTTCATGGTATAATATTTTCTGCCATGGCTCCACCAACTCACATTCCCACCAACAGTGGAGAAGGGTTCTCTTTTCTCTACCTACTCTGTGACATTTAACTTTCTTCTTTCTATATTAGTCATTTTACAACTGCTGGCTGCCATCTCATCTCGATCTATCTTTGATTCTATAAGATATTAGTGGAATAGAACACTATTTTGCCTTTCTGGCCTGTTGTGTGTTGTCTTTCAGTAACATTCTTTCTAATTCTCTGATCATTTTAGCACCATTTCATTTTCTTTTGTCTGTTCAGAACTGTTCATCTTATACATATTTTGTTTATTAATACCTTATCTGATGTATTTTTTTGCCCTGTGTAGATTCTTTAATACAGTGAATTATCTGTTGTACAAAGGATCCATAGTTGGATAGATGAAAAGTTGTCTATCCATGGTTTGTCTGTTCATGGTTTTTCCTCTTGTGTGTGTAGCATGCTCATCACCAACCTAGCCATCTCCTGCCCCCTTGAAGTAGTATTTCAATATAAATATATTATTATCTAAACCCAAAGTCACACTACTTGTGTTGGTGAAGGCTGTTTGTTCCAGGCCACTCAATCTGTAGTTGTAGGCTGCTTGTTTGTTCCCTGCCTCTCAGACCCAAAATAATCACACAGAAACTATATTATCTTCAATAATGTTCAGTCAATAGCTTAAGCGTATTTCTAGCTAGTTCTTATATTCTAAACTAACCCATCTCCATTAATCTGTGTGTCACCACAAGATCATGCCCTACTGGCAAAATTTCAGCGGGCTCCAGTGGAGGCATCTGTCTCTTGTGATAGCCACATGGCTTCTCACTGACTCACCATACTCTCTCTCTACATCCCTGTTTGGATTTTCCACCTGATTTTACTCCATTGATCCACTGGCTGAAAGCAGCTTTATTTAATAATCAATAAAAGTAACACATACAAAAGGACTTCCCACACCATACTTGGCTAGAGGAAACCCAAATGTATGATATGCAGTTGTATTTTTGTAATACGTAATTAATTTTCCCAGCTCCCTGCCTCGACCACTCTTCTTAGTTTCAAATGTGTAAATTTATAAAGTTTAATTTATTCAAGATATTAATCGCTAATATGTCGAATAGTTAGCAAAGAATTTGGACACATTTCATTACTCTGGTAATGGCTTGCAACAAGGGTTTATTTGGTTTGTGTGTGCATATGTGTATGTGCATGTGTGTTTTGCTATGCTTTGTTTACATGCTATCCTGTATTATCATCCTGTCGTTCTCAGTATTATCTTCTCTACCATTGCAATTATTTCCTAAAAATACATTTTAGAGAATTTTACTTATATTTTCTGCTAAAGTTCTCAAATTTTAGGACTAAAATTAAGAACTTAAGTCCATTTTGAAGTTATCTTCTAGTTCCTTTCTTGTACACATAGATGTTATATTTTCCCATCACTATTTACTCAAGAGAGATTTATTGTTTTGCAACATAGCTTTTTGATACCTTTGTCAAAAAGTAAGTAACCAGGGGGCTGTGAATTTCCACCCAGGCTTTCTGCTTTTTTCCATTGAACCTCATGCCTGTATTAATGGTAGCAGCATTTAATGTCATTAACTGTGATTTTGTGGAATAATCTGAGATCAGCTATTACATTACCTCCAGCATCGATCTTTTTTAGCATTCTGTTCTTTGAGTATTAGAAGGCTCTTTGATTTCACATTCATTTTGTAATGTGTTGTCCCACTTCTGCTAAGAATGTAATTAAGATTCTGATAAAAGTCATACTAAATACATATATTAATTTAGTAAATATAATTCTTACATTACTAATTCTGACAATCTTTAAGCATGGATTTCATTCTTCAGCTTTTCTTCAGTTCTTTAAAGTTTTCATTATAGAGGTTATTTAACTCCGTTATCAGATTTAGGCCAAGATAATTTGTGAACTATTAGGAGTGAAATTACTTTTTGGTTTCTTTTTTGAGTTTTTTGAATATTTATCTTTATTTTTCATTATTAAAAACAATTTTTAATTTTAATATTTCTATCATATACTT